>DWAJ01000119.1:0-49558 GCA_018238005.1 Eurema mandarina | reverse complement strand
ACGACACCTGGAAACCCGTCATCAGCGTCAAACCAGAGTTCCGAGAGAAGTGAGCCCAAAGATTCCGGTACCGCCTCGTGCGCCCCAACCGCTCTGGCGTGGTTGGAGCACCTCCCCCAGTACTGCAGCTAGCAGCCCGCCGCAGCGCCCGGCGCCGGCTGTGGCGGCTGTGGCGCACGCCTGCAGACAAGAGCGCCGCGCCCGACAGACACGCGGACATCTCGACGAACTCCATTATTGTTAATGTAAATAAACTGTTCGAGCATGTACGTTGCGTGAGACGAACTCGCGATAACTTTTCTTCCATAGTGAAATTTGTAAATATTTCTTATATCGTAGCTTTAAGATTTATCGCGTTCACGTAATTTATTCACGAACATTTAATCTTTAAAATGTACCTAAATCTATCGTTAAATGCCATATTTACGAGTAAGCGTCGTTTTTTACTTTATTAATTATTAAAAGCGACATTTTGCTTTTAAGTTGTTATCCCCGATATCTGTAGCGGTGAAATAATCAACGATTGGAATTGACAGAAGACTGCTTTATAAAATCATTTCCGTGCACTGCGTTTATATCACATTTTGATTGATGTCGTCGTGTCAAATGAACGCCAATACTACATAAAACTCCCATTTCAATATCTGTAAAAAGAAATATAAAATTCAATGAGAACATGTGATCTTCAATATGTAATTTATTCAAATTTAGTGCAATGATTAGATGTAACCTTAGGATACCTTTTAAAATATAGATATGTACGATAGTTATGTTAAGCTAGCGATTACGGATTGTTCTTTGACTTACGATTACTTACTTATGACTGAACAAAACTCGAGTCGTTCGGGAAGCGATTTCTCCGTTCGCTTAGTAGATATTGCATGGCAAGATGCGACATCCCATATCTACACTAAACACTACGTGGATAGCAATTTAAGTATTGTAGGATTAACGTTTATAGATACAATACAATAGTGTTATTTATATCGACATAGAATACGAAACGAGTTATAATGTCTAAAATGTAATTAGACTGTTTCGGATGCCGGCGCTTGGCTATCGGCGACATTTTGATTGTCTAAACTATATATGCTATATTCATGAACTCTACTCCGAACACAATCAACGTCGATTTCGACTAGTTTCGATACAGTTTTTGAGCGACTTCGAATAAAAAGAAAAACGTTTTTGTTTATTTTTCGACAACAATACGACGAACTCATGTTCGATCCTATTCTTTATTTAAAAAGTTAAGAACTTAAGTTCCATAAGTCGGTCAGCGGTATCAAAAGTTTTCGATATCAACGACGATAGCATTCGGAGTAGGGAGCTAATGAATCGAAGAATACGCGAGTGATAGTCCAGCGGCGGCCAGCATACATATATCTGTAATGCAGAAGAGAAGTAAAGAAGTAATGGTAACTAGCTGTTATAATAAATGTTTAGCTGAATGACAAGTGTGGATGTATACAGCGCGTGAATGGTTCCCGGTATGGACTTTACGTTTACACTTTACTACGTTTCGGTATATTTGTTTTCGGCATTCGCGACTCGTCGATGCATTTTCTTTGTCAATTAGATGTGGAGGCTTGAATGTAAACTTTCTCGGTTAATGTATGTTATATGAAGCATTATTATTTATTATTTCTATTATAATTATTGATAATTTACTTAAAATTGTGTGTGTGCCTTGTATCGTAGAGGAAAATATCAAGATTAAAAGGGAAAACTATCAGTATGTGTTTTGATTTATCCAACCCCGTTGTCTCCGTAAATCCTTAAATAATACCACAAATGAACAGAGTACAAACTTAAAATTTATTTACATTATTTGACTGTTCTATAAAACTGCTGCAATTAATAAAAACACATTTTAAAGTAAGCACTGTTTTCGCATTAAGTACTGAGATTACTACTTCTACATGACTTAGACACGCATAATATTTTAATGCATACTATACCAAATGAATAAATATATCAAATAAAAACACCAATATACATGTCACGTACATCACATCACCACATTTGAAAAAATTGCATCGTAAAAAGCTTGAATCTTTATATAAAAAGTCCTTAATAAATCAAAACCTTTACAGCAATAATTCTAAAATTATAAGATAAAGTATGATTAAGCAACCTAATTATGTTATTAAAAAAACACGTAACAAAACAGTAAAGTAGAATTCTTGGCTAGTTTTCATATATAATTGAAGCCTTCGCAAGTTCTAAACCTACAAGTATATTGCATTCTTATTTTATAATTCCGAAAACTTGGATTGGTGGTAGAAACTATGTTATGATGTTATTTATTATGTTCGATCCCTAGATCGAATATAATAAATCGTTGATAGGTTTATAAGAACTAGACAATGTTATACTGTATGTTATACTGATATGTTATACTGTAACTTATAAATAAATTTCAGGACTGACATTGAACTTGGCACCCATTTAGATCTCACTTCTTTTGTCGTTGAAGTCAACAACCAAGGCATTTATCATAATATTGAACTTGGCTCTCATTTTACATTAATGTTTTTGATTGGATTCTATATTATCGTATCAACGCGCTATCGTTGCCAATTTTTCAAACTGTAAAAAAAGGCCGAAAGCCTGAACTACAGTAACATAAACCTGAAAATCATTAAGTATGAAGTTCGCTTTACAGTTCAACTAGCGACCGTTTTAAATCCGGTTAAATCGGAAAACTTCATATTTATTGCTAATAGATTTTGGGCTGGCGAACATGGGTTTATTTGGGATGCAATTTTATTCTGTCCATATGAATGATTTTTGTATTTGCCCGGGGCGGGGACTGGACGCATTGATGCGTCGATCACCCTTTCCGATTTCGGACATCGCCCAATCGTTTGTCGCTTATTGAACTACATCCCAAACATATTTTTGCTAGATTTAAGATAAAGATGAGATATTTATGATTATTCTATGGAATCAAATCGTGCTAAAAATTGCAACATTGAAAGATATACTGGCTAATATACAAATATCAATTTTAAAGTAGGAACATTCATTTAAGTTGAACCATACCTATCATTTTATTTTTATTAATTAAAATTTTTTGATATTGAAGAATTATTTCCTGACAATTTTAATATGAAACGTAATGACGAAATACTATTTCGATTACGAATATTGTTTGATAAAAAAATCTTATAGACATGCTGTTCTGTATCGTATAAAATCAATACAAAAGGAAAGCAAATACTGTTAAGTTTAAAGCAATATTATTTCAGAATAACTTTAAATCTCGTGTCGTATATCACATACGTATAGTCCCAACCAAAGCGAATATCTAAGAAACATAACCAAGTTAATTCTAGTCGCATCGCAGTTAATATTGCGGGCATAAATATTGTCGCACACGACAGCTCCTTGCCACCTCTAGTCTCTATTGAAGTATGACCCCTGTACAGGGTGATCGCAATTATTATAATGTAATTGAAATTTGCAATACTAGTGAGACACGCCTGATTGTTTATAATAAAAGTTTTGCTTTATAAATAAATGTTTAATAAATATATCTCGCAACATAAACACTTACTTATTACTTACATATACCTTTATGTAACGGCATATGAGTGACCATAATTTCATAACAACAGACCATTTTAAGTCTAAAGTAACAATTAATGATTATTTCCATCCTAAAACTTATTGTTTCTAAAACAAGAAAAAAGAGTGTGTGTAAATATAGATTATTGACAACCCACTTCCCATACGAAAAACATAGATGTTATTTACTTGACGCTGGTTTTCTTTGAGAAGATGGGACTACTCTTATGCGAGCTGACTACATGCAGCCTTACATATATTGGTATACGGCTTAATTTTTCTGGTGCTACGCTTTTATTCCCAAAATGTAACAATGTTGTTGCTTACCAATGTATTGGTTGTTTTAGCAATAAATGATTATTATTATTATTATTAATGATATGTAACACCCCGTATCACCACGCATGTTCGCCGGGTATCACCTGCCGACGCGGTGCGTAATTTTCACTCTCCATGGATTAGTTTTTCCTTACGATAATTAAATAACTTTGGCCTACGTTCGTTGCGTGATGTATGGTCCTGTTTATTGTCTTGTAAGCGCGCTATTCGTTGAAAGGGTGAGATGTATGTCTTATGTAATTGCCGCGCCAATGCTTTATTGCTGTAGTACGTGAGCGTTTCAAAGGGGTTTCATAAGTTAGCGCTTCAATTAGGTCAACCGTTTTTCTTTAAGACAAATACTCTTTGTTCTTATTCTTTGTTATTTTTTGTTCAATAAATGATGCAATGTGCACCTGCAATATTATTTAGGGTCTTGAATGCAGTAGGTTACCTTTTCTGTTAGTGTTGTTAATCAAACAATTTAATTATAAAATGTGTACGGTCAGCAATTAGACAATAAGCTACGTAGTTATTGGTATTCAAAGCTTTCAATACAATTTGAACATAAGCGTTCATACTTTCTGTCTTTCATATTGCTTATTTGCTTGTATTAATTAGAATTGATATTATATAATAAAATTTGAGACAAATTTGGTGAGTTGATTTGAGATACATTAGTTTCTAGATATGTCATTTGTTAAATAATACTCCAATACCTCGGGAAATAGTTTATTATTGACATACGGAGTAAAACGAATAAACTAAACACTACACACAGACAGCTCTGTCGATAAATTCAATTTAAATTTTTGCAATCAAAGTGCAGATAAAACGCCATTTTCCATTACTATGTCTAAAGACAATTTCGGCTTTCATCTCTAAAGTAATAATCTTTATTCATTTCCATTTAACGGGCCAGAAAGACGATTACCTTACAATGAAAGGTGGCAACAAAATCCACAGAAATAACAACTTAACTCCCTTGGAAGGGTTGCCATAACTTTAGCAATTCTAAATGTTTTGTTGTTAAATGATTTAAATTTAATGCGCATTTTAACTGTTTTTACATTTTGTGGATTAAGTTACTTTTTAATAAAGATTATTGTAAAAACTTCACAAAATTTTCGTTAAAATGCGATTTATAGTGAAAGATTTTTAAATAATACATAGATGCACTTCGCTAAATTTCCTTTGTTATTTTCGTGTAAAAAGCCCTACTTGATTATAAAAAAAGTACCAGTTCCACTAACTTACTTCCAAAGATTTCTAAAGTAAAAACAAAATGAAATTCATAAAAAATAATATATAATTATTCACAGAAACACCCAAAGATTAAACTCAGAGTAACCTAAATATTTCTCTCCACAGCTTTACAATTGGATTTAAACATTAAGTTGACAACTTGTATTAGAAAGTTACTACTCATCCCATTATCTAAGTAAGCTTTAAGGACGATCACTAATGATTCATTGTATTGTTTTGTTTATCCCGCCCTATTTTTACTTTTATACAAGGGATCTTCGACAATTTGTTGAATCTAAACATGAGAATCGTATTCCTTTTGAATTAGACTTTCTGCTAAAAACATCATATGAAAATTGGTTGTGTAGTTTTAAAGATTTATGCATACATAGGGACAGACAGAAGACAGCGACTTTTTTATGATTATTAGTATAATTCATTTGTGCGAACTATACTCATAGATTGATAAAAGGATACATTCATTATCTAAAGACAAAATTCGTAAAGGATCTTCAACAAAATATTTGGAGACCAATCAGTATGTCTTAGAAGGATCTTTGTAGATTAAGTAGAATCGCGGCGCGATGTCGAGCTTCGATGTTATTGTAAACGATGGAATTATAACCATATAAGCATGCTCGATAAAATGGCGTCGGACGCAAGGAAGGCGGCACAGAGACACAATAATAAATTGTAATTACAATTTAAAATGAGCAGGCGTCGCCGGGGGAGTGGCCTCAGCCCTCACACACGCCACCTTACACTACACCTGTGTGCACTTTTTACACACATGCACGTAATTAGTACACGTGTGTGCAGCAAGCTTTGATAAGAAAAACTCCTTAGGTAATCACCTATAGGCACATACGAATCGTACCTAAACCTAGGCCGGACTATTTCTACTATCGACCAATAGATCGCTAATTAACTACGTATTTTAAAATACCAGTCCCGATTACAATAATAAAATAATTGCTATATACAGTGTTATTTTTTATAATAAAAAACAGACCATTTCATCACGCGCAATTATGATAGTAAAATAATAATTACTGTTTGTGCTCGCTCGGATGCAAAATGTGCTTCAATAAAGACAATAATTTGCCTAATAATTATGTAACAAATAAATATATAGATTTATCGCAATCGATAGGTTGAGCCGTAAACACAAACGTTATGTACCCTATTATCATTAAAACCTTATATCTATTGAAACAGACCCACCTTCAGCTTTTTTGTTCCGAAAACGATTTGATTCGTATCAAATGGCTATTTACCAAAATTATATGTTACAAAACTACTTGTTTTTGTTTTCCCTTCCCCTATATTCGAATATGATTTTGATTAAAAAGAGGATTGTACTTGGAGTGGAATATTATTGAGTGGTTCCGTATAATTTATTTTACTAATAAATATATGGACAATAGATAAGTATAATTATTTTTGTATTTAAACGTAATTGAATTAACATAAGCTTGCAACAGTGCCATTAACATCAAAAAAAGTAACGGATGTTTAAGACAAAATTTTTAATCACATATAGACAAGTCACAAATTTACAGTAGTATTAGTATATGTAGTATCTATATTTACAGATACTTATGTCTGTATCAAACTTGAAAACCTCCTAGTTAGGATTTCCTACTCTTGAAATTCCAATTTTCAATCTATCAAAATCAAAACAGAAACTAAAATCAATGTGTTAAAATGTACTGTGTTTTTTTGACAAAGTAGCCCATATTTTTTTTCCTTATCGATTTTCGTTAATACGACGCATTTAAGGATTTACTTATTCATCTGAGGAACCCCAAAAAAAGGATAGAGATCATAATCGAAAGGTCCGAGTCTGAGCTCGAATAAAATGGAAATACATTTAATGATTATTATAGCCGTAAACGATTTGCCGTAAACGTTATATTATTCATTGGACCTCTCATCAATTTGAACACTTTTCACCTATTTCAATAATTTATATGTTACTTTTATTTTATTTTTTTTAAATTAAATTTTACAGTTTCATAAGCAGTACTAAGAATATTTATTAAAATTGATTATGATGTAATGTGTAAGATCTACTTTGATAGGAAAATAAATATATTTTTGTAACGAGGAAATCCGGGATTAAATTGAAAACACTGCCAATTTTAACAATGAGAAAATATATAAGAAATAAAAACAAAATTAGGCAACTGTTCTGCTATTTCAAGTGTACGATAAAAATACGTAGTAATGTAACTAGTATAATATATTTCCTTAGGTTAAAAAATATATAACGACATTATTCGTAGAAAGTGTTTCGTTGCGAACAGTCTTCCGATAACGGAATGTCCATATTCATTAAATTATTTAAGCTATCCAAAATAAAGGTGCACTTACTTAATCAAAAGACCACGGTTAGTCCAAACCTAACACTATAACATATTCTATTGGTGTGGCCCAATAGACGAGAAATCTACATTCCGACCTAAATTTATAAACATATCCGTTTAGACATATTTACTATACACGAAAATATTTTATTTTTAATTTAACAATCTGTTTCATTTAAATATCATTTTCTTATTAACAATTAAGCAAAGAATTATATAGATTTTATTTAGAAGCGAACTTTTATATTTAATTAAATTCTAAAATCAATATTACTTTATTTATTAATTATAATTAAATATACAAATATTGCATGTTGTCTCACTAGACAACTTCATCAGTATATTTAATTCAATTACACAATTTTCAGGAACCTTCAGTTTAGATAGCCTGGCACTATCAAACTGAAGAGTTAGAGACTTCAATATGTAAATTTTGGACTTATAAAAATAAATAAAAAAGACGCAATAACACCAATTAATCGAATTAACGTCAAACTTATCTTTATAATGACCTATCGCCCTCAATCCCATAGTCTGATTTATTATTCATCTTATTTTTATTTTATATAACTCCATCTCAAAATTTTAAAATACCAATTTCTATGTATAATTTATTTTATTTATTTATTTATTTACCCTTTATTACATTTAAATTTTACAGACTATTTGTACAGAGTAGAAGAAATGTAATAGGCGGACTTATTACTAAAAAGTGAATTGAATACTTCGGTGAGATAACTTTCCTTCTTTACGAGCTCACTTTTAAATACGCATATATACGTATCTTAAATCTTTATAACATTCTTTGTAGTAAGTTATAACAATCTTGGAAGGTTTCGCTATCAATATATGATATGTCGCGATTAGATTTAGTGACTTGGGCTGCGGCCACAGTCGACGCAGAGAGCACTCTTCGAGCGGCACACAATTCCCGTTTGTTTGTCCCTCCTGTTTGTCGTGCGCGCACCGACACACTACTGAAATACAGAAATTATAACTAAATTTTCCAACCACATTGAAAAGTTTGCTATAATTTAGTATGTTGGCTGCCGTTTCGAAATATTTGCCAGAATTGAGCAATATTGAACCGAACTACAACTTACCATCGCTATACCGGCACATTTGAATTATTAAATGCTTTTAATTAACGGTGTAAAATAGTAAATATGGTGCTCATTATATATTTAACTGTCAATAATTTTCACTCTTTATTTAAATTTGTTTGACCATGAATTGCGTGCTACGAGTCAGTGCCATTTTATTGTTTTTACCTACAATATGTTTGTAATTAGTGAATTTCATTCTACGGACCTTTCAAATGCACCATTCAGCTATTAAATAACAACTAGCATTTTTCATTGACTCGTTAGGTTTAATCATCTAAAGCGAATTCAGGCATGTTCCCCATAGATGTAATAACTCTAATAGAATGATTATACCAATTAAAACGTAAGTATAGGGAAACTGCAAAACTACAGTAGCCAGCTAATATAGTTATTTATTCAGCCTAAGTATGACATGTCCCCCGGAGTTTTTACACACGCGAATGCGCAATTTTTTACAAAATAACCGCAAATAACACAAAAAAGTTTTAATTAACATCGCTTCTAATCTAATAAATTATATAAATAACGGGGACTTTTGTTTTATAGGTTACATTATATATTAAAAGACAGAGTAATCCAAATTGTAATGAATCGATACATTTCGAAACATTAGTATGTACAAATTAGTGTTAAATTACGAATCGTTGTTTTAGAAATAAAAGGCGCCATTTGTAAAGATAGGAAGATAAGCGTATATAAATCAGTTCCTTGGTGACCAATTGCTATTGCAGGAGTGGAGCAACGTCGCGTGCTACTTTCCATTAGCCCGCCTTTCTGGGACAAGTGCCAACGATCTGATTACATATTCTTATCTCTATGGCTTTAAAACTTGCTTTGAAATTACATTCGTTTCAGTGATACTAGCGTAGTTTCAAATATTCCTGTCTAGGATTTTTTTTCACAAAATGTTATGTTTGAAGAATGCATTTTTGCTATTCAATAACTTATAATCAACTGATCATAGTTATGCAGTTATAAGTAAGTCAAACATTAAGGATTATTTTTTATCCTCTAAAGTTGAACTTAATACTTATGTGAATTATCTGGAAGTTACAAAAGGCATGTTAAGATTCACACTCAAAAGCAAAATGCATTTAACAATTAAATATGTCAATCGTAGATTACTTCACTAATCCCATTATAAAACTAAAAATATTTCATACTAATATTTCATGAACACACGTACTCACGTCATTTTGCTTCAATAACCCCACCACTTCTTATCTGTAAATCTTTTGATATTCAGCTTTTATTATACTATTTACCTAGGCATTAAGACTATATATAAAGGTAGTATGAGAAAAGTAATTATTGCTTATGAAAATAGATTTGATAGTTTACATCATTGTACAACTAGTATTAACAAAATATTTTAAATACCTTTTTAAATTTTTATATACATAATTTTTATGATTAATATATAGCATGCTAGATGTTGCCCGCGACTCCGTTCGCGTGGACATTCATATAAACTTTTACCCCCGCTTCCCCCTTTATAGCCCTTTTTTCCAGTTAAAAAGTAGTATATCTTTTATCTCAGGCTCTAGACCATCTGTGTACCAAATTTCATTACTATCGATTCAGCGGTTTTAGCGTGATGGAAAGACAGACAGACAGAGTTACTTTCGAATTTATAATATTAGTATGGATTAAATAAAAAAAAACTTGACTCATGTATCTGTAATCTGTTCTAACCTTTTTCTTACTCACTAAATAAAAAGTATATACAATAAGCGTAAACAGTGGCCTTATCACTAAATGTAATTTCTTTTCAGGCAACCGATATAAAAAAAGAAACCTAAATAGAAGTAGTTACCAATATCTTGAATCTTCTTATAAAACGAATAAGCGTCAACTTTAAAGCAACGTTAAACATTTGACAGTTAATTTAAAATACGTCACAACAAAGCATACACGGACTATATCCAAGTATGCATTGTTAATAGTGAAATTTCAATACGCCATTAGTAAGAACGCGTAGAGCTGAGATACGAGGTTATAACTCGATTACTGGGGTGGCTGCAAGACGCCGGATTATAAGAACTTCGTTAGACTCTCGTAGGTGTTCAGCTCTGAGACGGGGATTATCGTTTTTGCCTTTAGGGTCGTATTTCGTCGCCGATTCGACGTATAAACATATCCTAGGTGTTGTTAAATACGCAACAATATTAAGTGCAGAGAGATATAATTTTCACAATAATTAATTATGTAACTTCGTAGATTCAATTGAGTAAAAGTTTTAATGTACCGTGTATTTTTACTTCATTAACGAAGAAACAATATCATTTAAATGTATTTATATTTATATGTACAGGAAAAAATATTTCAACCAAATGATTTGATAATTGATTGATGAAATTGATAAACGGAAACACTAATAGACCTTGCAGTTTTGCAATTAAGTTACTACAAATTTTGGAACATATTTTTCACATGAATAAATAGAAAATATAGGAGTAAATTTATTTTGTTTATTATTAATGTAAATTAAGTTGTAAAGAAGGAACATAATAATATATAATAAACCTTAATCCAAACGTAGTTGCAAATATAAGCTTAATCAAACAAAGAACAAATAAACCCTTCGTGAAAACATGATGTTCCATACTTGCAACATTATACAAGTATACAACATACCTATAGCTATTTAGTAACAATTAAAAAACGAGTAATAAACAAAAAAGCAACAATAAATATTTGTCTATATGTAAGATTAAAATTTATAAAACTAATTTAACTGAACCACGTGAGGATCCATGAATAGGAACAAGCAATTTCCGTACTTTTACATACGAAATCCGTTTCGTAGACACCAGTGCAATCTAACTTCATGATAATAAAATGGAAACTATTCTGAACTGGACGAAATTATTTTCTTTCATATATGTTGATCTACATTGTCTGTATATTGAACTTAATTTCACATAAGGACAATTTAAGTCACTTAGATGAGAACAAAATATTCGTAGATAGGCTTAAAAAAATGACAAGTAAGAAAATCTTGATATAATTATTTGACTTCAAATATTTACATGGAAAAGGAAACACGAAAATCAATAAATTGTTGTGTTCGTGTTTAAAAAATGTTAAAATATCTTATTTCTATGTTAGCTATACGGAAAACGTATACACGACATACGTCTTTGCATGTAGTATAATTTGAAAAAATTGCCAAATTAATTTTCAACGCCCTCAAAGTAATATTGACTTACAATTCAAGATAATTCATTTGATCTATTGTATGAATCTTACACGACTACACAACCATTACAACCATAAGATTCGAATGGTAAAATCAATAGCTTACAAAAGGAGTAAATACTACGTTTACGAGCTTATTATGGTAGTTTACATTTTCATGCAAAGGGTTGCGGAAGAGACAGCCACATCCTGTGTAGTGATGATTCTAGAATTATTAACTAAGATTTGATGTAGGTAATAAATTGGAAGTTTGCAAGGGATTGGGATCGGGTTCCGGTCCGAAGATTTCGCCATGTTATTGTTGGTTTAATTACATTAAACTTAGGGTTTAAACTTTAACTATGGAACAAGTTTAGTGAACATGAATTTCTTCATAATGGACTCAATTGAGGTATTAAATCTCGCCTTTTGAAATTAGTTACATAGTGAAGAAAATAACTTCCTAGGATTGGAAAATGCTTTATTCGCTTTTTTATTTTTATTAAAAAAATACCAGTGTATGGATACATAAACTTTCTAGAAAACATATAAGCATACAATATTCAAACATATTGACAACAAAAATTAAAAGTACGTAGTCCTAATCCTGTATTTCGATTTAGATTGCGTCCAGGCAGACTAACACACACAACTACACAACTTTCAAAGTCCTATAAAGCTATTAGTTATTATATAAATTACTCTTAATGAACTTCAATCTAAAACAAGATGACTAAACAAAAGACGAAATTCAATCGATCTAACTTAGCCAGTTAACCCTTTGGTAGGCGAGGCCACTTCCGTCTGCCTCTCATTTTAACGTTTCGCCCACTCATACGATATTAAAGATTGCTATCACTCAGGAAGGTACACTACACTTCGTTTTCATTAAAACATATCGGCTCCAAATTAAACTGGCTATTAATAAACCGATTTGTTAAGCAATAGATCATTTTTTACGGTAACGAACCATACAACTCAAGGTAGGTACCTAACTACGAAAGGTTTTTCTACGCGAGAAAGAAGAAATAAGTAGGCCCACAAACCTATTCTTTATGCCTCTATATCTCTCCCAAGATCAAGTCAAATAGATCTTTATTCGACTAGGCTACATGAAGTAACACTTTTGAATGGTCATGATATTAAAACAGAATTATCTACCCCGGGTCGGAAGGCAGTTTCTGAGAGAATAAGATGCAAGATACTCTTTAAAAATAGATTACTTGAGAGTACTCTCACTAGTTTTAAATAAATCGTATTGAAAACATATTTCATTGATTGTATCACTTTTATTCGTAAAAGACGGATTTTAGCCCATTATCGATTCGCCAAATCTTTTTTTCTATGAAAGCACGAAAGCTTGTTACATCCATATTAGAAGCTCACAACATTAAAATCAGGGTATGGTCCAGTAAGAAATTGCCACACTCGCTCATCCCCGTCCAATCACATTACGGAGTCACCATCGAAGCAGTAAATTAAGAATTAACAGCGAACTTGATTATTTTAAAACATGCATCCATACCCTTTCTAACGAGACCGGGAGAAATTGCTTCATAAGGCGAATATGTCAGTCCCTCTGAATATGCGACTTATATTTTCAGGCTGAAAAAACATGTATTATGTTGTTTGAAACGTATGGCTGTGTTTTTCCTCCTATTTTCATTCCTGTGAAAATAATATTGTATGAATTACATTAAGTAGCTCATGTAGGTATTTCTCTTAATACATATACATGGGTAGTAAGATACCGTATGCCAATTTCATAAGTTTCATATAAAAGCTTGATTCAAATATATATTACTATGATTATAAGTGAAGGAAATAGTGTCGTGACAAAAGCCCATGCCTCAAGTGGCGCTCGGTAAATCATCGCTCGAATAAAAACCAATTACGCGCACAAAACCACACAGTCCAGCACAATACGCCTGTGTTGTTAACACGCCTTTGTACAAATCTATGTGCTGACTACATTGTTTATGAGTAAACAAATTATTGTAATACTAGCTGCTGCCCGCGACTCCGTCCGCGTGGAATTTCATATAAACTTTGACCCCCCTCTTCCTTTTAACCCTTTTTTCCAGTTAAAAAGTAGCCTATGGTCTTTCTCATGCTCTAGACCATCTGTGTACCAAATTTCATTACAATCGGCTCAGCGATTTGGCCATGAAAGCGTAAAATTATAAAAAGTTTCA
The DNA here is from genome assembly GCA_018238005.1 of Eurema mandarina. Lineage (NCBI taxonomy): Eukaryota > Metazoa > Arthropoda > Insecta > Lepidoptera > Pieridae > Eurema > Eurema mandarina. The sequence goes on along the minus strand of DWAJ01000119.1, from coordinate 35,572 downwards.
ACCCCTCGCGCAACCTTTTGGGGGTTGATTTAAAAAAAAAGTAGCCTTTGCCCTTTCCCAGGCTTTAGACTATCTTTGTACCAAATTTCGTTCTGATCGGCTAAGTAGTTTTAGCGTGATGGAAAGACAGACAGACAGACAGACGGGGTTACTTTCGCATTTATAATATTAGTATGGATTTAACAACGATTAATTAATTGTGTCCTACAGTTCTGACATATAATTATTGTGCTCAAAAGCTTAAATCAATCAAATCAATGACATACGTATTAAAATACTAACTAATAAAATTTTGTAAAGATATCTAAACAGGATGACTTCATACTAGTAGGCAGTAGCTATATTATAACTTACGATAATTATGAATAAATCTTGGACGCAACAAGGAGCCGGTCAAAGGCTAAAACACCGACCAACGCTCAGCAAATTTAATTTATCGGGAATATAAAGCACGCCTAATTTCAGCCCAGATGTTATTTATGACAAAAGTTCCATCGAATTTATTTACCTGTCTGTTTTTATAAGTTGCAATCAAATTTCCGTCATCGTTACGATACGGCAAAAAGTACAAATAACAAAATTATTGAATTTCGCAATTTAATATCGGCGAGCGAGCTCACTGTTGTCCGTAATTACCAATGCGGGCCCAATTCATCATTCTTTATTACAAGTACAAAATTCCATGTAAATTTCATGCACGACCCAGGAACAACTTGAATATATCGCACAATCTCTGTTTTATATATCCCAATTTGATTGAGTGCTATTATTAACATTCAAATAATTGCAAAACTATTATTTGGTACGCGATCTCTCCTTAATTGGTGTATATTATAACCAAACAGTACCCTATTAATTCATAAAAGGCAATTAACAATTTTTACAGTATATTGATCAAATTTTATTAATTATGAATAGAGGTATGGTACCTAGATTTAATTGAATGTAGCCGAATGCTGAATATCTAAAGCATAAAATACTGATAATCACTTACTGACAAAGAATAATAAAAGAGTATTTTATCACAATAAACCTTAGCGAATACTTTAAAACATAACATTTGTGTCATAAAAAAATATAAAAACTGCGCTAATTTGAAATAACATCTTAAATTGCTTATTTAATATCACATCATGTTTTAAGTCTATGTATGAGTGATTTTAACGAAATGACTTTCACAATTATTGTCACAACACTGCTCGCGAACGACAAAGCCCTACCAACTGAAAATGTCATTAATGCCTGAGTGAAATTTGGGGTCTAATCTCGTCCCTGCAAAGCTTATTACATTTATACAACGGAGTAATCTTCGAATAAAGTTTTCAATGGAAAGTGTTGAATCATTGAGACTGGCAAACCCTTCCCGCTGAAGAACGATGGATGATAGACGCCGTGCTTATGCCGCGTAAATGCGCACGTTTTATTTATTTTTTTGTTTTGTTTTTTTTTATACAATTTTATGCCAGTTAGACTTTACTGTCGCATATAGTATGGACTTTTTATATTATATGGACTCTGTTCATTTCGTCACAGATTCCATATTCATATTATATTATGAAGTAAAAAGACAGTATCTTGTATAAATTACTCACTTTGATGTTAATACTTATAGCAATTTTTATTACCTATTTTAAAATTTTATTATAAATTGATCGACAGTATTTTTAACCTCTAGAAAGCGTACCGCTTAATACTTGTGTTAATAAAATTTTTATTAACACGAGGTATATCCAAATAAATAGGTTTTTACGCGAGCAAAATGGCGATATATTACACACTTAAATATAATAAATACCAACAGCAACTAAATGGATCATCTTATCAACAAAATCTGTGAAGCCTCTAGCATTTTCATAGTAGCGCTTAACTTTTAAACTTTAATTCTTATAGAAAACCGCTTAAACCGGAGGATAAATTGTACGTCATGTGAGGGCAATCCTTTTCTACGTCATCTGGGAGCATGGTGGGTGCCTCCGCAAACCGCACAGTCACTGCAACGCAATAACCAATTGTGACCGTATTACGTCCTATCACAAAGCCTTACGCTCTTCTTACTGATCAACATGCACTAGAATTGCCTTTGAATATGAGCTAAATAATATTGAAGATGTTTAACGATTCTGCAGGAGTCTGAGCCAAAACAATTTCAATTACATATTTTATATATAACTATTATTTTATGTGTTCTAAAATAAAAAAGACTTCTTTTATATCTAGACTTCTATTATAATAAATAAGATGCTTCCACGTTTTTTAATTTACTTACAAGCGAAGACCTTTTTCAAACGTTAATGCTCTGGCACGGCATTTTCATATGCAGACAGAGTCAGGCCTCCACATATAGATCATGATTATGCCTATATGGTATTACTCAGACTATGCTCAAGGGCTTATGCCCATATGAAGAGTGACAGCATAGTTGTGCCAAAAATTTCACGGACGTTACGATAAAGCTGCGGTCTTTGTCATTCTTAAAAAAGCTTGTTGGTTAGCAGCCTTCATATAAACCTCTTTGGTCTAAATTACGATTCTTATACATTCCGATATAATATTTTATTTGTAAATTGATGTCACGGATATTAAAAAAGAAACAAGAAAAATGTTAAATCGCTTCCAGAAAGATCGTGACATTATACATCCACGAAGGGATTTTTTATGAGTTTGACTGTGATGCGACAAAGTCGTTTTTGCACAAACATATCGGCGACAATGGAAAAACGGGCCTTTGTGATTTTTTTCATTTGATTGATGATTTTAATTTCCTATCAACTTCGTCAATTTTGTGGATTGGAGGAACGTATTGAATACGGTTGATACGTCTTTTTACTTTAATTTTATATGTGTACCTACTTTAATTTAAGTATCTTTGTCATCAAACGGTTTAATTAGTATATTATTGTTTCTTCAATATCATAGACTGTTAAAATTACATACTAATATTATGATTTAAAAAGGTTCATAACTGTTTTGTTTAAAAGCGGTATCTCAATTTCTGTTTATAAGACTACATTGGTATGCCTATAAATGATACAACCCTTGAGTAAAGAATAGACTTTAGTTTATCATGGTCAAGACTATAATACACTTTATATACATTAAGTATTCGAATAAAAAAAGAAATCAATATGATTGTAAAATTGTTCAAATTTAAAAGCTCCTCCGAGTAGGTTCATAGTGACAGTTTACCATCGCACACCGTAATGTTGAATAATAACAAAAAGTCTTAACACAGATATTTCATTGGTTGAGAATTAGTGTCCCCTCTATTTTGAATATTCATCTTATCTCCTATTACAAACATTATTCCCACGAATGCCTCTTCATACTTCCCTATCAATGATTCAAACCAATCTTCAAAAAATACCTTATCACAAACCCAAAGCTGTATTAAAGCGTATTATAATTATAAATACCATCTGCAGTATTTTAACTCTAAAGAAAGTAACACAAGCCTATTCCCATCGCGGATGTGACAGCGCGATTTAAATATGGCGCCTACATCATCCCGCCAGTGACGTTGTGACCGTCCATTTATCACTCTCGTAAGCCTTCGCCGATATTATGATCAATGCCATTCGCCCTCCGAGCTCCTATTACATATCTTTAAGGATTCCCAACGCGAAGTTAGCAACACTATAAGTGGTGCTCTTCCCATAAAGGACTTTTCATTTTCTTCATTTCACTAAAGTCTGAGTGACGTCATTTTAATAATTGAAATTTGATACTATAAGTTTGTATAAATTTCAATTGCATGAAACTTTGTGCATAAGACATACTTATTTTTACAAGAAAATACCTACACGGTACACATAAAATGTAAGTAACCTTTAATTTGTGATAGGTATAACCGAAAAATCTATCTGAAATTATTATTAGTAACGTAACTATATTTTTTACAATCAGTATGAGCTGAATCAAATTTGTAAATAAATGAGAAGGAAATTGCTATCCAAACACGTAATAGGGAATATTGTGAATCCCCGATATTGCATACTTTATATTGTAATAGTCACCACCTGGGATAGTGGTTTTTAAAATCGCCATTCTATCGCCATAAATTTGACTATTTTAACCTTTTTAATCTCTATGCAGTTAGCTCCTAATTACATACTAGATTCACACGTTGTGAGTAAATTTACCGATACCAATTTTAGTGGAAAATGACAAGTTACGAAGACTGCAAAAGCAATAGTACCTATATATTAATACAATGTAATTCTTCGCATTGTTTCATTAAATATTATTATTATTATGAATATTTACCTTTATATATACTTTTCTTAAGGATTTCAATTAAAAAGGTAAGGCTGTAAAATTATAAGTTTTAAATCCGATGCATTGACTCTTATAAATTTCCCGCTGTACAAAAATGGTATAGTCATAACCTATCTCTTATCACAGACAATGTAACAAAGACGGTGTCGGCTATCGAGTGTGCAACTCAAAGCGCGCCTCACAAAAGATAGAACCGGAAAGATGGTGAGAGCTACTCGGCTGATCCCTAGTGGATTGCGATGAATGAACTCGCCGAGAGCCACCTCACGAATCTGCGTGATCAATTGATATCAGCACGGACTGACACTTATTTTCCACTTATTTGTAATTCAAGTTCTTCTGTTTTTGATCCCTCCAATTTTTTGCGCCTGACAAATTAATTTAGCAAAGTATCAATTACACAAAAGTAACGTTATTTTTAAAAAAAATTCTTTGTATTAGAATGTTAAATTAAAAAAGGTTTTATTGAACGCTTTTTAATTTTCTTATTCATATTAAGTCCTATTTTTTGCCATAGATCTTAAAATAAGAATAAATTTGGAACTCAAATCAGCAGAAGTTCAGAAGTCAATAAAACAAAACTTATTTAATTTTAATAAATTTAAGACAGAAATTGTTAGAAACTCATAAAAGTAAATCACACTCAATTATTCACCGTCCCCTCGGCAACCACTTGAAAAAATCCAATCAGCATAACTCGTCACTTTAATATCGATCCCCAATTTGCGAACACTTAGCGGATCTTTTTATGCATAGATATAATGCAAAATACAAGGTAATGTTGACAACTACAACGCGCGACTTTGCACCTTATAACTTCCTCGATTCTTCGATCATTTGTTTCATTGATATGAACAGAGGAAGAACCCGCAGTCGAATGCTTTACTTGGAGTTTAAAATATTCATAGCTTGTACTGGATCGTATTTAAATATTTACATGAGCGTCACTCGGCGTGGGTGACGTTTGTCAATAACATTTGAGTGGATGAAAAGGCTGAGATAGGAATTAGCGTTAAATTTGAATATATGAGTTCATATTTTTAAAGGAAATCGAATTGTAAATTGAAATGCATTATAAATATAATATGATTGTGTTTCTTGTGGGGCAACCTGAGGAACATACGTACATTCTATAAAAGTATTTGCGACCTACGTGCAATTATACAAAAGAGTGTAGTCAAATCAACTACAAATCAAAAAAAAATCATTCTATCCAATGCAAATAAGATCCGAGAAACAAAATTTTCTCTAAATCATCACCATATTAGTTCATTATCCCCAAATACTTAACTCACGTATACGTTAGCGATCAGTAATAGCCAATAGGTACACATAAGTACTTCACAAAATTATCGATACACCGTTAAATGACAAACGCCAACACGCGGTAGGCGGGGGAGCCACTAAGCATCGTGTATTTGAGCTATAAAAAATAATGGATCTGTGAATCGTCGCGATATGCGCGGAAATATGGAGTGAGGTGAGCGCTCGAGGAATCGTAATGGCATCGCGAAAATGGGGATTAGAAAACGATCGAGTGGAAATCGATCCAAGGGTATGCAAATATACGGCTAAATGGCTAAACGAAGTACACACAGATTGCGGCCGGATACAGCAAGCTCTCGCACTTGCCATTGTTAATACAATTTATATAATAAGGAACGTGAAATTGAAATTACAAAATGTTTACACATTATTGATTGTAAAATTTGATTTTTATTAAAGACATCTAAGCACATAGTTTTAATATATTATATGCATTACCAATGTTTTATTTTTGGGTTGCCTGGAAAAAATCACTTCAAATGATTAGTGTCTTTTACGCGTAAATTTCATTTGTTTGTCTAGTTTCTAAGATTCCTTTTGTGTTAAAGGGTAATAAATAAACGGCATAAACTCTTTCAGTCCATTACGTATTAATCTGTTATCTAATATACAATATATTCATATAATAACATATAAAAACACAATGGATTATTTCCAAAAAATAACGGAAAGAAAGGAGCATCAACTATGACAAAAAAATTCGCATACAGGGAAATTATTACATCGTTGAAGAAAACAAATTTATCTAATTATCTGTGAACGTGTTACAACGGCCGTCGTCTGTCGTGTAAATAACAACATAAAACACTACCCTTATTTCAGGTAATCGTGTTTACTCTCCGCAAGTAAACATATTCTCCAGTAAATGACGGTATTCCTTTGCGAAACACACTTGAAAATACGTGTGCGCCGAGCTTTACGACCTACCTGCGAAATGTTATTATATTTCTAATAATAATTTTAACGATATGAAATTTGCCGTAAATATAAAACATTGAGTAAGTGATGTTACAAGATTTTGACATAATTAGCACTAATAGAAACAATTGAATAAATTATTTAAAAAAACAAGTCGTAGATACCCATTTTGTGTAAAATATAAAATGAGATTTTTATTAATGTTTGCACATAAAGAAGCTCCAAGAATGCGCTATAGTACTTAACAACGTCCTTTAATAAAATAAGTACAACAGACTCCAATATTTTTATGCGACGAGTAGAATCTACAATGCTGATAGCACTAAGGTGAATTAAGATTCAACATTTAAAAATTAACATTATTATTTGTATAAATCCTACTTTTACTAATTTAAAAAGTAAAGAAACACTACATTATTATAAACTGTTCTATAAACACACTATAAGTCGAGTCTTGTGAGTTAAGATAACGAAGATCTTAACTGTCTACTAATACACAAATTTCCGGGCGATGCTGTAGGTACATGAGGCGTATATAGATCAAGATATATGAAAGTTTGGAATGATGACGTACGACGAAGGTGCCTCATAATGTCCAAGTAATTCGTCTCAAGTTATCGTCGAGCAAACAAAGTTGCGGCCGTGTGGGAGCGAACCCAATTATCTCTAATGAAGACAATGATATAAGCGCGGTTATTGATCTAGATTTAAATTTCATGACGGGTCAGTCCCTGCTATGTGTGAGCCCTTAATGCTTCTTGCTAAGTTTTCACAAGCACGCTGGTACGCGCTTGATACTTGACAAAGCCAAACATCGCGTAAGCGATAGGCGTAACGAATTCAAATATACATTTTTATTCACATACATTTATCACCTTTAGGAAATTTGTATAAAATAAACAAGCACAACTCCAATTGAATTAAATAATTTCAATTGATTTATGCAAAATGAAAACACAGAATTAATTTATTAAGAAAAAAAATTATAACTCATTCAAAAGGTCTAACTAAAAAGATTATTTTTACTATTATAATTAATTGCGACACAGCTTAAATATTTATTTAAATTGAAACGAAAAATACATATTATTATACAAATAATAGTTATTTTTGTAAAAACATATTAGTGTGGATGACTTTGACTACAAGTATCAAGAGCAGTCAGATCCACTCCGCCCAAGTTTGATGTCCACTAACTAATTTCTTATCCCCGAACCATAACGTTATGACATACATACACATAAACGTCTAAAATTATGATTAACGAGCTCACGCACACAGACAAAGGTTAATCGTTTTCCATTGTACATAAAGATAATGCGAGGATACCTATATCTTGAATTCAATTAAATTTATCGACTCGGTTCTTGATTAAAATTCCAATAAAGTCACAAAAAGACAATTTCATATAGATTACTTTTAGTTAACATCTCAAACTAAAAACAAGTATAGTAAAGTTTTGAGACACGTCTTAAGGTTTAAGGCCAAAAATAAGGTCTTGACAAATACAATTGACACAATTACGATGATTTTTTAAAATTTAATGACAGGTGTATAAAAATATTTTTGTATTTTTTTTATTAAATTTTAAGGTCTAAGTATAATTACAAATATGTCGAACTTGACTTCACTTTTTTAAGACCTTATACGAATCCAATAAAGCATAATTTACAATATACACAATTAATGTCTGTAACAATAATTTTACACTAAGTATACAGAAATTATCTCTGTGTATTATCTCTATGCAGCGAACGTAAAATGTCTATAAAAGTTCCTGTAAGCAAAAATTGTCGCAAACACAGTTTAGTAATATAAACTTCTATAAAATATTATTATTAATTTTCAGAAAGATGTTTTCTCGGAACTACGTCGTCTATTTGAAACTTTTGTAAACTACATTAAAAGTTCTGGAGAGACCATGTAGGACTGCGGCTTAAAGCAATGAATTGAAAATCTTGCATTTTATAAAACCTTACTACGTTGCATTTTATTTTTATTTTTGCAGTAAACGAGAAAAATTGCTCACTATACTACATCATAATGACTAAATGTTGATGAAAGTTTAAAAAAAAATTGTCGTAAATATTTCTTATATAGTTTATACTATTTAATCTTGCCGGCCTGGTGACGAAGGCGAATTCTTCAAGTTTAGTATGAATGTATGGATCTCGAAGTGACCCTCGACCGGGAGACGCTTTCTCAACGATAATATCTCTCACGCAAAAGTTAATATTTCTTGCCTTTTTATTTTACCATTCATATTGTAATAGATGGTAGATATATTAATGCAATTGTAGACACCATGACACATGTATAAATATGTTAATAGTTATCCACATTGTAAACAAATTAAGTAAACTTTCAGATAAACCTACAGAGCACCTAATTGCTGCTCGGAGTCATATTTCTAATCGGACATTTATTTGAAAATATTACTCGCAAAACATTCGAAATCGGTATTCTTTGTGTAATTTTTGAACTTTCTTTATTTACATTACCCAGTAGGGCAATAAAAGGAAAACCAAAATGTAATATCTCAGTTCCCCACACGTTCCTTAAAGTCGGTGGGCGTTTAATGCGGAAACAGTATATCATGTCATATATTTATGCCCTCCGTAAACAAATATTATTGTTGCAAAGTAGTAATTTACAAAATTTGGAAGTTTACTTCAATCTTATTAGTGAAAGGAAGGATATTTACATCAATTAGAATACGATCATTTTGCGTCTTCTGAATTTACTCATCGAGAAATCAAATAATCAAGTATCAAATAATTTTAATATACTATCACCATTTCTATAAAGAAGAAAATAATTTCATAATATTGTTGAATCTAAGTTAAATCTGCCATTACTATAAATAAGCTTAATAAGCTTTCAGTGAATACAATTTGCCCACTAATATTGCTTCTTAATCGAAATCGTAATTGTGCAAATAAGTATGAATAGAAACCTAAATTTCAAAGTGAACAATTTCTTTGCCACAAAATAATTAATTAAAGACGAACAAGTTATCTCTGAACGACACCTAGAGGCTACCTTTCTCTTTTGTATAGCCATCTTTTCATTCATCTTTTCATCGCCAAAACTCATTTCAATTAATTTTCGTAAAAGTAAGTAAATGATGTGCCCTTTAAAAGCGAGATATCATTAACACTGGCGAGGGAGGTGGAGGCGTTAGAGGTTGAATAATAATATTGTGCTATTTATTCAGACACGGCTATATCATGTTCCATTTGCTCTTTGTATCAATTCCTAAATGATGTTATGATGGACGCCAAAAATATATAACTAGAAAGTTGTCAAAACGTTTAGTTTTTTTATTAAGATATCAGTTATAGGTGATAATATGAAACAAGCTCTGTATGAAAACAAGTTTCAACTAAGAATTTCAAATAAGAACCATTCATGTTTGGTTGGGTGTTACAAAATATACGATTTTCGATTAATGTCTCCAGCGAGTATAATGATCAAGCCCTATACATAGTAACAAATACATGATCGATGTAGAATTAAGTAATATATATACACACCAGAGTCCCGGTGGCCTGTTTATTAACGCAAAAACAAAAATACAAGAAAAAGGTCCGCTCCCGCTGTCACCCGAGCCGTCTCCCACGGGAGAATCATTAGGAAAAAATCGTGTTGATGGATTTAATTACAAAAAATAATTATTCGTAAGAAAGTTGCCTGAATAAACTCGGACGGAGCGGGTTCTTCGATTCCCCCCTTAATCGGATTAATTTACTTTTAAAAAGCAGGGGGATGCTTGTTGTAATTAATGGAATGATAACATTACCCACCTCGCGGTTGACGCCTTTGAAAACACAATAACCTGAAACATAATGGTACAAAAATAATTGCAATTAAATTTCTTTAATTTATATTTATCCTATTTCTTCCGTTATTTGAATTTTATACAATGTATTTAACCTTACTACAGTATGTAACAAAACGTGAGTTATATCTTTAATTTCGTTTGACGCTACTTACATTGGGGAGAATTTCCCGAAACCCGATGAGAAGCGCTTTTTCCACTCGGTTACCGTTGGGTGATCTATTTTAAACGCATCCAATGACGCAAATCATATTGTACGGAAGGGTTCAGTGAATAAAACGCAAACTGAGAAACCCATTTACAAAATACGAATTCAAAATATACTGTCTAAAACGCTTTACAATGCTATACAATTTCATATACATTACTCTATGAGTAATGTATATCAAAATCATACATGCATTTAATTGATATTATGTGGAAACTAAGGGAAAAAGAATTGCAATTACATAACTCGTTAACAACTGAGGTTCAGTTCGATAATTCTTCAATTCTCTGAATTATTCCTTGAAGTTCATAAACAGAGTAGGTGTAAAATATAAAGTTACAAGTAGGATATTATTTGACAGATAGAAGTCATGTCAGGCAATGTAAGTTTCTAATAAGAAATTAAACATATTTTTAATGATAATATTCACTTATAACAAGAAATTAAAGCAACAAACATCCAGTAGCATTTGGTTCAGTCTAACATAAACAATGAAGTTCTATCTTGAATTACAGTTCGAATATTTCAAGTTGAAAATAAAAGCAATCTAACCCCAAATGGAGTAAGAAACTGTTCTACGTACACAATGAGGGAATAGCGTCATTTTTCTTCCAAGTGCTGTCTCATGTCTCGATCATTCTTTACCGTTTAGTCTATATGCTGAGCACACGTCGTTGTTCGCTGAAATCTAACGTGATACAAACGAATACGTGTTTGATATGTTTTTATAGAAAATCGTTTAATGATTGAATCTTATTTCTAAAAACTTAATAATGACTTATTCTCTTAGGAAGGTTTCTTTCAGTAAATACAATGATTTGTAATATTTACATAAACATCTTTATGTTATTAATATTACATAAAAGTCAATACATTAGGTATATCAAATATCTGAATACACAAATGAAATAAGCAAACACATAATTCCAGTTCTGAGAATATCTTTAACGAAACTCTTTAACAATAACAAAACAATTAATCTATTCTCACTAAAGTGTGACAAGTAATTAGTTTTTTCCTTGTGTGTGATATGTATGTGGTATGTGATAGAGAATCATTCAGATAAAATATACATTAAAGAATAATAATATTAAAAATTATTGTTAATTAAAGATAAAAAAATATGTTTTTATATATAGGGTGGGTTAAAAGAAGTTTTTTTGAATTTTTACAATAGCGTGTTGAAATTAACTCTTCTTTTATACGAACAAGACTTTAGTCTCAATCCTTTAGAAACTAGAAAGTAGAGAGGTAAAGTTTGGTAAGTTTGGAGGGGGCAATCTTTGAATTAATTCAACCAATTTTAAAAATTATTTTATCAATAAAAGCCACATATTTTCGCTCGAGTGACACATATAATATGAGTGACATAGGTACTATTAAGAACTTTCATTTTCCTAATTGCTACAGTAAAGATGTTTAACACATTTTTAAATTTTAAAATTATCTATTGATATTCTTAGTTGATCCATAATAGATCAATTTGTCATCGTCAAGTGTAATTAATTTGTCTTGATAACAACTACTACACTTAAGATTTTTTTCCTTAAATGACATTAACAAAAACCACCTACCTATGTGCTATGCATTACTTCTTTAAATTGAGCTTGAAATAAGATTTTTGATTCAGGCATATAAGCAAACCATTTCCGAAAAGTGAAATCTTTCTTAATTCAAAAAGTTCTTAAAATTGAAAAAACAATATTTATATTGCTGTTCATTCTCTTTCTATCTTGCGTTCTTACAGTCTATGGTCATTTAATCTAATCTATGATTACCGCCCAATGATCTCATGTGATAGATGCTCGCATAATTTACTGCATACTCATCCATATTACGACAGCAAAATCAAAGGTGTGGAATAAGTTATTTTAAATCAACATTGGAGGTTAATGGTTAATAAATATTTACTTATTAACTAATACACGGAATAATTTGAAAATCATAAGTCCTTTATGAATTACGCACAGACAAGTAACATGTTTAACATATAATACTAAAGCTTTATACCTACTTAGCATTTGTCGTCCCTCAAGAAAAAAAATATTTTATACTCTTTGCAATATATCTACATATCAAACGTATCAAATTCCGTTTCATAGTCCTAAACTTAAGCCCACAAAGAGACAATCAGACGTGGAAAGTGACTGCTTTATTCTATGCAGAGATAATGCTCACTATAAACTATATGTTAAATCTGTGTCCTTGGTACGAATGCGGAAAAAATACCATACAATAAGTAGTATAAATAATCAACTTAAATAGTGCATGGAAATCCCAAACAAGTCATACAATTTTGTATGAAAAAATAAGACGCAAAAACAAATCAAATGGAAAACACGTATAAGTCCTAGCAAGTTCATATTAGGTCAAGCAATAGATTAATCATAGATATTTTTCCGGTAATTATCCTTTTAGAGCCATTTAAAGCTAATAATGTTATATTTTAGTCATTATGCGAGCTGATTGCAACAAAGTACGTGTATAATCTATTTATACAGTTTTAAACTGTGTAAACTATAATGCTATGTGTTTGTAAGGCCTCTCTTTGGCCCTGTCTAATATTATATAACAATTGTAGGTTTTATTGAAGTTGTCATTAATTATAAAAAAAAATATTTTCTTCACTTTCTTATAGCATCACTAAAGTAGGGACATAGTGTTCACGATGCTAAGAAAAACCTGTGAGTACTTTTACGTTTATAATACGATTTTTGTACGCAATGTCTAAGTCTATATAATTTATTCTTTAAAACATTACAATATTAGATCTTAACCTATTGAATATTTTGTAACTGGCGGCCATATCACTAAAAAGTGATTCCTTCCAGGCAACTAAGAAAACATTGAACGATTACATTTTAAAATTTTTAAACGGGTGGTGAAGTGAAACTTGAGGAATATAAAAATATATTAAATACATTATTCTATAGACCATACACGTATACATACATACATATTAAAACCATACTAATGATACTAGGTAGATATAATGTGTTTTTTTCTCTCTAACGAGAAATTAAAGTTAAAGAGCTAATAACGAATGATTGCTTTATACAATTATAAATTCATTATCATACCTATGGCATTACAACTGCAACTTGCGAGGTGTTAGGAAGGCTTTGTTAGATCATTACCATACTAATTAAGGAAACATTTATATACGAAGCAAAAGACATACAATACCGTACATATAATATCATATATTTAATTAAGATTATAAGTTAATTAAGAAAAATTTATAACGATGTATAAAATTTTTGCCTTGTGTAAAAATATGTATTAAACGGCCTCATACATTTCATTTTGTCTGAGTCACAAATTCTATGCATTACTATATACTATATGACTATTTACGAAGTTACGTTAATTAAATCATAAAATTTATTCATAGTGTAGTGTGAGCTGTAACCATTACATAATTTAAAACAATTTCGCTTTAAGCCTACGCAACCAACTTATATGCGGTTCTTTTCAATCAGATTGATTGTCAGAATTAAGTGGAACGTATGTTATGTGTATAATACATGCGAAAAAGCAGGTACAGCCGCGGGGCGCTAGGCTAGTTGCCTTTAAAATACATAAAATCCTCAGCTATTTCTAAACTAAACTTTCTCAGACATTTGTTACGTAAATCGTAGCTATACGATTACCTACAACTAGATATGGACTACCGTATATACGCAAACACTATTAATGCGCCATACGAATCAGTTACGGCGAATACGTAATAATTACATTTGCTGCGTACATGAAACCTTGATATATACGTTACTATAATGATAGGCTTCCAATCATTTCCTATTATTCACTGCGTCGGTGTGCCAGTGCATTCTTATACAGCCTTCGCGTATAAACTATTTAACTCCCAATGCATGTAAGTGTTTGCATTTTTATATCATGATTTCGTAAATAAACGTGGTTTGGAAACCTGAGTGTGTATAATTAGGTCATAAACAAATACTTGATTAGGAAAGTTGTTAGAGACTCGCTTATAATTATTTTTTATTTATAAATACAAATTAAAAGGACAATTTTATAAAAAGATTAAAAATGTGCAAGGAATGCATTTATGTTTCATTGTAATATTCGTAATCTTTATTTTATGTTACAATAATATCATATTAAACAGTTTAATTAACAATTTTTATTTAAAATAATAATAAATAAATCACTAAAAACGTTTGCATAAAAAATAGATATTCTGTGACGTAATTTTTATTTAGAAGTGTTGACTAAACAAGAAATCTGGATTTATAAATAGTTCCATCTAATTATTCATAGACAGTAATTAAAAACAACCGTTGCGATTTCACAATAGCATTGAAATACTGAGAATTTTCCTATTCTTTCATTGTATTAATGCAACTGTAAGACGCACTTATCGCTAACCTTATTATAAAAAAATTATCAAATATCTCGGGACTTATTGAATATCCTGTTAAATACAGCGAAACTTAGTAAACTTCATATAGAAAAGTATATCTATAAGTTTAACCATATGAAGTTTATTACATAGATAACTTTTGTTAAGATAGGCTGAGACCACATAGGCTCAACAATTGCTGGACTGACATGGCTAGTCGCAGTTCGAAATTTATATGGTTCCATTAATACAAATCGAGTCTGCAAAATGTTTAGTCACGTGTTTTACTGACCTAGGTTTGTGTACCGTCGAGAGTACGTTATGTAATAACACGTGTCGAATCAAATGAGTCAGTATCGCAGCCTGCAATGTGCAGGAAAACTTCGATCACGTTTGATACTCAACTAGTTAGGAAGATTCACAACCTCTGGATAGATAGCTTTCTTTGTTTTAAGTTATAGAAAGAAAGTAAACATATAATATTAGTTATCTGCTAAAAACTCTCTAATAAGGGTTCCTATACTCACCGTATGTCAAGTAACACCGCGTCGAAAAATCCCTATTATTAAATTCGATCAACATTATAACTTAATAAGAGCGCGACGAGAATGTAAAATACGCGAACGTAAGTCAACGTTAAGAAGCAAGTTACATAAAAGTAGCGGCGTTTCTCATTCGGATTGTTACCGCTAGTGTAGGCGATACATAACTTTAACTTCCGAAGCACACGCTCTGAAATATTTATTCCTGAAACGTAAAGATCGGGCGGGGTGGTGGGTTGTGGGAGACGGTTTATCCCGCGGTTTCCTTCCCGCCGTGTTTTACTTCGAGAATGGGAAGTCGCCGCCGACGGGTCGATATCGGCAAAGATAAGTCGTATCACAGAAATTGTACATAGCATCTAACGCGACGCTCGCTCTGTGAGACGATACACTCAAATCTCTCTTCAAATCGATCACGATTATACTATTTATAACTATACAGCAGGCTACAATTATTCATTGGGTAGCAAAATTATTAAAAATTAATTTGAATTTTATATACACCTTCACGTTGTGCTACAATTACTAGTGATGACTACAACGAAGTAACTCCACTATAACTGTATTTCGTAACATTTTAAAATTGTACATTTTCATTTTTGATTTTAAGATTTTTCTGTTAAATCAAATTTGACTAAATAAATAGATGATATTATATAAATGAAATCAAACCTTACGAAATGGCATTCAAATCATACCTGAATGGATATTCTGTGTCATTTGACATCATCTGAAAATCATTTCTTGCTATATATCTGTGGTGTTGGCAATAATCTGTGGCGGTTCTCCGACCTCCGGGGGGGATCCCCCCTTCGTTCGATTGTCTGCGGAGGCTGCCCCGCCGGTGCCATCTGATGTGCCGAGAGCACTCCAGATCTGCATAGATCGTTGCCTTCGTTTTTTCCCTATCGAAAAATCAATACGTACTGTTAGATTATATAAATGAAAAGCGACACCCGATATTGGCGTCAAAAGTAAATTGTGAAAGGTACCTTTATGACGTTCTTGGCTATACAATTAATGTTAATTTTATAAATGTGTGTTTAACAATAAATATCTGGAAACTTAAATGTTATATAATATGTTAATTGTACAAGTAATTAACCTAACGGCTATAATCACACATATATGGTTCATAAAGGCTCAAGAAAAAGTAAATGCCCCAACAAATATAGAAATAGGTCAAACAAACGTAGGCTGAACAGATCTAAGGTACATAATGTGAAATGTCTCATCTCAAAACCGTACTGGGTTTTGCGCCGTTCCGTCCACAAGGGGAAAGAGGCTCAAACGCTGAGCAATAAAGCCTTCGGATCGAGCAAAACAAATACAACGCACATTCCAATGCTAGATATCATTCGCTCCGCCCACACAGTCGGCATGACGACTGTAAGCGCTCCCATTGGTCCTCGCGGAGGCTTCTCCATTTCGAATTGGTTATTTTTTCTACAATTGAAATTGGAACTGTACGTTTGTTCTGTGCGATTGTCGTACGCATGCGTTGGCAGGAGGCGTCTACGTCACGTAGACGTATCTACGTTTGGAGCTACGAATGTTTTATTGGATTGCTTTCTCCTTTCCCATTCGTACTCTGGGTACGAATGTCGATTTGCGGTTCTTTTATATCCACTGCGCAGTCGTCATGTTATACGTTACATAGTGTTCTTTTCGTATTTTGTATTTACTTTACTTTTGAATGTGTTAATATAACAATTGATTTTTAATGGATACCTGACTGGCAATCGTATAGATTGCAAATTAGATGTTCACTTCAAAACTTATTAAAATAATGCACGTTGACACTTTCATTGCATTTTTTATATAATTTATTCATTCTTCAGGCCTTTTACCTTTCTCTTACCTATATGTAGTGTTTTTATATAATCAGAAGAAGTAATATATAATACGCAATAATAATCGCGTTTATACCTAACTCGCCTTATAATAGACGTGCAATTGTTGGCTTGCATCTGCAATAACACACAGGCATCCATAGCAGGCTCTGTCCGGAACAATTTCATTTGCGACTGGGCGAGGATAGCGTTGTAATTATAACAACAATCGATAGAGGCGCCACCGTCTGCCGCACGTTTAATCTCGCCAGAATCAAAGGACCGTCGCCTCACACCCACCTCTGCACACTGAAAACCTTTACTCAACTGTCTATGTGAATCACACCTTGTAATCGATCCATTGCGCTCCACGCACAGCGAGCTTCCAACCAACCGATGTAACCGGCAATGTATTGCACACAAACTTGTCGAATTGTTAGGAACTCGTCGAGTGGTAAATACTTTGTCTCCAAGCCTATATCTGCAGCGGTATGTTTAGGCGTCCTCAGAGCAGATAGTTGCATTTCCAGTCTGCTTATGTATAACTATTCATGGAGTTTTATTAAAGCTTAACATTGTTTGCTTCTAGTTAGAGCTTTTATACTACCCTCGTTTTCAATATTGCTATGCAAATAATTACCAACCCAGTAATTGTATTTCTTGTTTGAATCTAACATTGTATAAGTTCGCTCAGCTTTCATTAGTTATCGATGCATTTAATAATGTATTTATAATAGGCGCGTCTGTATGTACATAGATCAAATTATATGTAAAGCCTTTATTAAACGAATCTACGTTTAATTCAACACGAGTATAAACAACAATTTCATAAAGGACCGTAAATCCAATAATCATTTTCATATGCCTTATTCTGAATTTCGATGTTAAACACATTCCAGGCAGATTCCCTTGAAAATTAATCGAACATGTAGCAATAATGAGTGATTTGAGGGCATAATTACTGGAGCCCGCATACATTCGGCTGTTTCGATTAAACACTCAATATTAAATGACAACAATTCTAAGCATTTAATCTGGTTAGTGCTTTGCTGTTAAATTTAACGAGGTACTCGTAAAAGCACGAGGTACATAATCATTTTCTAAAACAAGATAATATAATTAATTTAATATATGATATTCATTTCGTAGAAAAGAGACAACCCAATAAAATAAATTATGAAATGATTTTAATCTATTCTTATGTAATTCTTTGAATTGAAGCATCAAATCTTACATCAAATTAATGTATAATGCAAAGCCGAGACATGTTTAATCAAATTTAATAAACGAATACACGCTCTATACGACGTTGAACGTCAGCAGGTAAGAATGCTCTCAGATACTGCTTGAATATAAGAATTTTTAATAATTTTCAGTTGAGTATGTTTACCCGAAGTCCTAGATGCGCTACTTATAGGATAGGAAGTGAGTGTAGGTAATGGCGCAAAATAGTGACGCAGTATTATTGCAGTGGGTGGTGGACTCACTCCCAGCCTCCCTCCCATTTCCCACCCGAGAGCGACTGAAAAGGTTCACGAGAAAAATAAGATCCGTGCTCCGTCCCGCTTATTCTTACGAAACCTTTTTGTATACTTATTCTTTTGATATAACGTTTGTGTGTGTAAGTAAATAACATTTCGAGCGAATAGCAATGAGAGCTTTGAGTGTTGTTGTGACCGAATATTAATTTAGTGACTTCTTTTTTTCATTTAAACTTTTTATGATGTTTACTTTGAGCTCTTCTACCCAGATGCTTTTACAAGTTCTTTTTTGATTTCGCACTTCTTGTTTCTATTGTACGGAAGCAAATATCATTATTGTTAATATAATGGTAATTGACAAACAATGAACGAAAAGATACTTTTGACTTGTATATGAGAACAATTTTTGTAATCGCATATAACCCGTTTATATTATATTTTTTTAGAAATTCATATAAGTTCGTGTCTTTTTTCAGAGTAGTCTCCAAGTCAAGACCTATGAAACCAATTTTGATTATTATTTCAATTGAACCCTTTTTTTATATTACCTACGAGTAATTTAAAGTTATATAATAAATACGTGAATATCTCTGTCTGTCTATCAAGTTAATATACGTAAGCCATTATGGTAATGGATAATGGGGACTTTTTCAAAGAATAGCTTGGAGATCGGATTCATATTGAAAAAAAGTCGAAAGTTTTTGTGCAAGTTCGTTGCTGTCTAAGATAAATAAAACCTTGTATTAAGCGCTTTATTAGAATTAAATGTAAAAAATGGGGTTAGTAACTCGAGAGCTACTGTACCGATTTTGATGAGTACTGCTACTATTCGATAAAAAGTGGGAACAGCTAGTATTAAGTGTTAATATAGATATAGAAAATCTTGTTAAAAATAATTATTATTACTAAAACCATTACTCAAGCAAATAACAATAAATAGGTACATACTTATAATCAACATTTAAATAAAGTTCTGCCAATATTTTTTGTGTTTGGTATTTGATGATAACAATATTTTTTAATGATACTTTATTATTTATGAAGTTGATAAAAAATAAATTTGCCTTCGTAAAGTCGGTTTAAGAAAAAAACACTTTTTAATATCAGCGCCATCTAGCCAAAACTTACGGCACTCTAATTGTCAGTGTGTACTAACTTGTTGAAGTTACAATATTTTATAATCTATTCCACACTAAAGAAGAGATGGCATCAAATAAAAAGTCGATTTGAACTTGACCTTGACCAATATATCTAGATTCCCATTTATCTAACTATACATTTAAAATATATAATACTATAATATTAAAAAAATCTCTTCAGATTGAAAAGCAACTTTTGGCTATAAGTAAATACTGTTACTTTACCCAATACTAAACTCTACCATCAAATGTAAAAATAATACTTGTAAATCGTTTTGTATATGTGTAATAGAATTAGAATCACTAACAATACATAACCTGCCTCAAAGTCTGACTCGTTGCGTTATCAAAGACCAATTTTAGGCGATGATGCCTAAACAATTTATTTCGTTTCGTGAATATATCCCTCCTTTATTTTTTATATAAGTATGACAAGGAAAGAATACGAATGTTAAATTTTGGTAGTTGGTAATGTACCTGGGGCAACGCACTCACTAACTGGTTGGGAGAGGACGAAAGTACAATTTTTTTGCTTTAATTTAAGTGAAAGATTGTTAAATCTCTGAGGCAATGTAACAACTAATCATATTCAAAGACGCCATTGTTGTTATCATTTTGTTCATATTCAAAGGTATCCTATAATAATAAATACCTTTAAAATACAATTAATCACAAACCTGTCTTACAAGCAAATTGACAAAACTTCAATATCATAACCCATTTCATTTTCAAAACAAATACTTACCGATCCATAACTCAAAGTCGTAAACAGTAGTAGCAACATCACATTATGGAAAAATTTTCATTAAAATAAAAAATAAATCAATTCCTCCTTTATCAACAAGAACTCTAATTCTATGAATCTCAACCTTGATCCAGCATAAAAATGTGATTACGTAATGCTTGTAATGTACCTAAGGGCAAGGTCAGTAGCTTTCTCCATTCAAATGCAGAGATATGGCTCATAGTGCCCACGTGGTCCGGTTTTTATATTGACATTTTTTCTAACTTTCACTCCACGATTTCATCATTGTAGCTCTACAATCATCGTTAGTTTAATCAAAATATTCAACTTAGATTGACTTTAAAACGTTTATCCATACTAATATAACACCAACGAATGCATTTATTTGACTGTCTTTAATATCAAGAAGTGTCTGATTTGTTTGTTAGAAATGACTGTTCACAGATAAACCACGTGGAATAGGCCATAACTACTATAGAAGAAGTCATAGACACAAGAGTAATATATAACATTACATTTAACTATAACTTGCCGCATCATTTCCGTTCCCAGGGCCAACCCAGGATCTAATTCACCTGCATGCCAAACTGCAGCATCAGTTTTCGCGTGAAAATGCAAAAAACATTCATACATCCAAACATTCTTACAACGTTCAAATTAATTATACCTACTGTTAGAGACGTACCATAGGCATTTTTAATAGACATGTTAATCTAATGCAAGCAGATAATATGACAGCTAACATATTGAAACACAGATTAAAAATCGTTATAGATTTGTAGTACAATGGCAAAAGTTTTGTACAAACTTTATCGATAAAAATTCTTTGAAGATAAAAATAGTATTTGGTAAGGGTAAGACGAGGGTATAAAATTTCCCAAAAGCCAGTTCTTTCTGCAAGTAAACCCCGGCGTTTAAGGCAACCTCAAGTGACATTGCGGACAGCAGCCATCCACTCAGTCTACCTCGGCGAAAAGCTGTTGATACTTTAACGTTATTTTCAGTCTTGTGTTTCAATCGCAACAGAGTTATTCCTTATCAGTAAGTAGCTATCTAATGCATATATATTGATCATTAATTCTAGGATTAAAAATAGGTATGAATGAACGACTTGGAAAATATTTGTTTTAAACTTTCCCACTCATTTATACCAAATCCGTGTCACGAACCAAATTAATAACTAGTTGGTATCAGTAAGCATAATTTGCTAATAAGCACATGTAGCGTGTAAAAATTTATTATTATGGATATACTAATCCCTAATTTCTATTGGATTTTGAGCCATAACTAGTATCAAAATCAGGATTCGCAGTCGAATGTACAGTGCACTTGCAATATAGCAAATGATGCACCAACCCGAATTTTTGCCGGTTATAAAGGTCGACCTTGAATTTCAAGTTTAGATTACGACGGGCACAGTACCAAAGTGCGTTGCTTGTCTTGTTACATATTTACTTATACACATTACCTTATGTTATATATAAGACTCGATTACTTGGCAGCATTTTGATGAAGATTTTGGTTCGTAAATATCAATTAGCTTAATTTCATAGACTTCTTAGTAATAGAAATATGTACTTCATATTACTTTGTACGTGTACTTTTGATTTACAGTACCGTAAAGAACTGAGTATTGGGAATCGTAAATATGTTTGTTCTATAAATATTGCATTTTTATATGTAATATTATATTACCTTTTGTTTAAATAAAATTATATATTTAATTAAAATAATTTATTCGTAAGAAAAACAAGGCGGTAATACAACAATCGAGTACCGTTACTCGTCTTCTAATGTGAGCAGGTCTCGTTTCCAATACAAATTTTATTACACTAGGTCAAGATTCCTAACCCAGCTGAGTAGATTCCGTCGACGCAAATAAACGCAAAAAACGCCATCATAAGCCTGGGGCAATGCACTTTTTCGTGAACGGTCAAAGAATAACGATTGAGCCCGGTCCAGGTTTTAAAAGACTCGCATTGCATGACAATTCTATTGCCCTTCAGGACATTATGACTCCTAGCGTGCCGCGATAACGTTCAACATCCTGAAATTTACAATGAAACTTACACCTTTATTAATCTGACCCGAGTACGGCTAAATACAATTTATTTCCCAAAATATTATCTACCTTATGCCGTGGACATTTGTTACAATATTGAATGGCGATGATGACGCTCACAAAAAACTACCAAATAATTGCAGTTTAGAATCACGCGAAATGAGAACTAAACTGTTAGCAGCAAGACAAGTATTGTAATGACATCGTTTGTTAGATGCAGACAGTGCACACGCGTTGAAATGCATATTATGAGATGTTGGCACACAAATTTAACGTAACTAAGGTCATGAATTGTGTTTCGTGATATTATACGCATTTCAATGAATTAGAATTTGATATGATAGTCGAGTTTTTGTTTATATTTACAATTGTATGTTCTTATTTTAAAAAGAGCAACTATCAGAGTTTCTTGCCGGTTCTTCTCTGTAGAAACTGCCTTCCGAACCGGTAGTAAATGTTTTGTAACACCTTGACGATTCAAAAGTGTTACTACATGTATCCTAATTGAATAAAGATACTTTTGACTTTGACTTTGATTCATCCATTAGGACCATTAATAACATCGTCTATAAACATACACAATGAAATAAAATCATAACAGAGTTCCATTTCAAATAGATGATAGAACTAATAGGTTACTTCGATCGATTTCGAGCGTTTCCTATTAACAATAGGTCTGTGACTAGTCTATAGTTCCTATGACTAGTCATACACTCGCAGCTCAAGATAAAACATCAAGCTTCGAGATAGAATCGTATATTGACTAAGTATATCATACTTATCCTCTTTAAATAATATAAACTTTTCCTGTTGGTATCTGATTTTGTTAGTAGATTGAAACTAAATCGTATCAAAAAATTATATGCACAATCGCAAAAGAATGACAAACGTCGAACATGTTACGATATACTATATTATTCTTTGTTAAAACGTACTTAAATAAAAATAGACAAGATGAAGGACATCGATTTGAATAGAAATACAAAAGAACATTCATAAGTACAAAACTGCTATCGATTCTAACATAGATAATTACATATCTACTAGCGGATACGATGTCGTAAGAAAAATGCTTACAATAACAAAAACCCGGAAAGTATAATGTTCTAGAATAGAAAAAGATATATAACAATAACATTACGTAAGCGAGAGACGAGAGTAGCAATTATATGCATGCAGGAATTAAACATAAATTTATGTGTTATGTCAAAAGCTTATATTAAGTAACCTAAGCTAAAGAAAAGGATTGATTT
The DNA here is from genome assembly GCA_018238005.1 of Eurema mandarina. Classification (NCBI taxonomy): domain Eukaryota; kingdom Metazoa; phylum Arthropoda; class Insecta; order Lepidoptera; family Pieridae; genus Eurema; species Eurema mandarina. The sequence continues at coordinate 11,584 of DWAJ01000119.1, read as the reverse complement.
TTATGTCACTTTTTTTATTTTTTTATTTTTTATATAATATGAAGAGGGGAGACGAGCTGGACGCACTCCTGATGGTAAGAGTAACGCCAGCCCATAGCCAAAGCAGTGTTACCTGGAACTTTGCTATAAAGCCCAACTCGACTAGGTATATCGAACTATTTCGAATAATTATCTATTAACTATAAATAATATTAATTTGTCAAACATGTAGATTATTGAATTGCTGTGCATATTTCTTTAAAGGACATAAATCAATTATGAAGATTTATTTATAAGCAAAGCGTTAATATCAGTTAACTTTGAAACCTCAACTTAACAAGCAAGGCTTGTTAAATTTAATTTGGTGTGCAAATTGGACTATCAAAATACTCCATTAGCATTCCAAGTTTATTTTTCCATTCATATTCAATGGACTTGCCACAGTCAAAACGACGGTACAATAAAATTGTTCAAATCATCAAAAGGTGTTTTACCAACCGAAGCGTGTTTAAAGCTTTGAAATATAATATTAGTATTTGTACGACTTTTGTAGTATATAGTCATCGTCATTAACAACGTCATCAACACATACTATTTACTATCAATCTTAGTCATGATACGTCTATCTGTCACAAATTTCGCCTTCATAATAATTATGAAACAAACCTTAATATACATGTAATAAAATAAAATGATCGTAAGAACATAATTTCGAAATTACACTATTTAACTTTTTTTTTTAGATTTTATACAAGTAGCAGTCACATTTCATTTTCTTTCCAAAAGTCGGTTATATATTATTAAGTTATTCTGTATGCTTCAAGTTTATCTAGACAGATGAATAAATGTGATGTCTATAATTAATTAATGTAATTGGTGTATAACCGTATTAATTCTATTTGCTAATAAATAAATAATTATTTAAAAAAATATTGAATATAAAGAGACAAACAGCTTTTTGTAAAACTTTATGCAAATAGAAAACTATTTTCGTACTAAATAAATTAACATTACATTTCATAATAGCAATTCTTTTTGTTTGTTATTGAAATTTAAGTGTTTGTTATTAATAAATTAATAAATTTATAATGTTATTAAAGTAGTTTAAAGCACTATTTACTTACAATACTTACTACATTTAGTTACAAAAATGAAAAAACATTTCCTTTTTGACTTAATTCCCATATTATAATAGTGTATATTATACAATGTCTTTTGTAGTATCTTTTATAGACAGACATGAGTTGGGTATTTCAAATGTGCAGTAAAAAATCCCAAAAAATTACATTAGTCGATAATAGTATGTTTTAAGATCAAATCTTGCAACGTCTAATTCTTAAGCAAACTTATCTCAAATTCAATTTATTTATACATCATAGAGAAGCTGAATACAAAATGTATTTTTACCATTCGCGTTTTTATCAAAAATTGTCCTCAATTATTGATACTAAGTACCTACTGATAGTTCAACATCAAAACAACTGAATGAGTTCACTACTGTACCGTCATTTACAAATAAAATAGCACCTCTGTTTTGTTCTGATAAACTGCAATAGTTTTTAATTATACGTAGAAAAACTAACGAGCCTATAAGTTCAAAAGACGGTTTATTTTTTAAATAAGTACATGAATAAAAATAACGATTATATGAATAATAAATAACTGTACAAAGTACATTTTGTACTTATGAGAAACATCCATTTTGGATCGAGAAGATTTTAAGAAAATATCTATATGTGACTAGTTGTTGCTCGCGACTTCGTCCTCGGCGATTTTTATTATTATGGTAGTGATATAAGATGTTCCTAAAAGAACATAATATTTGAAAATACTTCAGAGTAAATTACATTTTTATTTTCTTGTACGAACAAATTTGATTGCTATAAAAAAGGTGATAAGGTTGCTAACTTAGAAGATAGATATGTACTGTCCAGGACTCTTTTTTAGGTCGTTTAAGAGGAATAATTTTGTAGTACATATAATTTGGGTACCTTGAACCGCTTACGCAGCGTACGTAAAGGAATCCCAACAATATGAATGATTTTATCCGTTTTTGCTACTTTTTTCGCTCTTATTGGTCGTAGCGTTGTGTGTTGTATGTTATATTCTTCTTCAATAAATGGACCATCTAACACAAACAGTATTTTTCAATTCAAACCATTATTTCCTGAGCGCATTCAAACAAACAAATAAAATCTTCAGCTTAATAATATTAGGCATAGATAAAGATTAATTCATTAAATTAAAAATTAATTATTTTCCAAAAACATAAATACATAACATACATACAGTTGACTACTTTTAAATACGAAGAAATCTGTGCTAAGGGAGTCGCAGCACCTTCTTTACTGAAATTAATTCTGTACAATTATTTACCTACTTAAAATCACAAATTAATATTCAACACAGATTATTTGAATTATCTTACTTGTTTGAAATAACTACGCAAGGCGAGGCTATAAAATAGTTAATTTGTAGAATCTGTACAAGTCAAAGCTGAAAAGTTATTTGTAATTATTCCTCTATCATTTATATTTTTTACGTTTTCGTAATTGTCCCTTTTGGTAGGGTAACATTGAATTTTGATTACGAAGTTATATAAACATTTTTGAATATCTGAAAATCATCTTTAGAAATTATTTTTTGTCTTTATTCAATTCAATTAGCTACTTAATTTTTCAATTTAATAAAAATATTTTATAATTATACCCACTCCAGCGACATTCCATTAAAAATGGATTAAGATTTTGTTTAGGAAGTGACATAAGCATATACAATTTAATATGCCTTAAACTTATACTTAAATTAGTATAGTTGTTGTATAAAAATAAAATAAAAGTCGTAAACTAGAATCAATAACGTCAGATGGTTGAATGGTTTACATTACGCCAGAAAATTGTTAACCACATAACATTGTTTATATTTAAGATGGTCGAGTAAATGGAGTCCTGATAAGACCAACATATTGTGCTAGCCTTGCCACTATAGTCGATGATGTCGTGCGTTCGTATAACATATAAATACATACGGTGTGCGCCTGTGACGAGACTGCCCGCCGAAACCGCGACGAGTACGGCAACCTGACGCACGCGCACCCGAAAATTCATAGTAACAAAAAAAAATCCCCAAAAAAATTCTAACACCGATAACCGATCGACATCAATCAACAACCATGAATGACGCTGAGCTATATCAAAAAAGTAACAACCTACAGAAGAGAGATGCATTAGAATGTCTACAAGAGTATGGCAGAAAACTTAATTGGAGAAGCGATGCTTCAGTGGTTGACATAGGATGTGGCGATGGTAGCGTGACCACTGGCATTCTGAAGAATTTCTTGTCCGGCTGCAAGAAGCTGGTTGGGTGCGACATAAGCGAGGGCATGGTTAAGTTCGCGAATAACAATTATTCTTCAGCGAACACTAGTTTTAAAGTTCTGGACATCGAGGGTGACCTGCCAGAGCAAATGCGAGGCGAATTTCAGCAAGCTTTCTCCTTTTACACATTGCATTGGATTAAACAACAAGAGTGAGTAGCCTTTTTATTGCAACTTTTAATGACTCATATTATTATGAAAGTATTTTTATTTTAAATTGCAACAGTTTCACTTAGAACTTATACATTATTATTATAAAACAAATATATATAATCAATTTACATATATACAATTCATTATAACATAATAATTATACATTAATATAATAATTACCCAATTGTACACACCGTTGTAACACTAATTGGTATTCTTTATTAAGGTTTCAATTGGAAAACCTTTATCGTTTACTTGTGAACAGATTGACTTAATAACAACCAACACTCCGTAGCAACAAAGCTTTTATATTTACGTATATAAAGACAATAAACTTGAAGTGGCTGTAAATCACCTGACATGCCTTACATTCGGATTTATGTATTATGTAATTATTTTTTTAAGCTTGTATTTTTTTCGTATGACTTTTATTTTGTTAATTATGTGAAATCTGTTTTTTTAAATATTGAATTACTTTTTTTTTGTCATACGACCCCATTATGGGTAAAAGCCTCTTCCATTATTTTCCACACTTCATTATATAATGTTACGTCGTGTTAAATTATTATTATTCAAATAAGACATCAATGTATGAATGAAAAGGCACGTGGCATTTTGATGCCACGCACTCTAAGAACATCGCAATAAACTGACTAGAACACGGCTATTCATATATTTTTAATGTGAATAATGTCAAATTGTCATGAATGATTGTATTTTCAGGATCGCGTTTACAAATATTTACGATCTTCTGCAAGAAGGAGGCGAATGTTTGCTAGTTTTCCTTGGTCATATGCCACTATTTGATGTGTATAGAATCCTAGCTCGCACGAATAGATGGAACTATTGGCTTAATGATGTGGATAAATACGTCTCGCCATACCACGACTGCCAGGTACGTACATTATAAGGACCATATTTTATATTTTAGGTACTCAGTTATAATATCAACCCGCATCAACTCTATAACTAACGAGTTAGCGACTGATTTAATTCCAATAAAATTTTGAACTTAAAAGTAAATTTGTATGATAATTTCGCCTTATTTTTCTTGTAATAACAAAAGTGATGTGAGGATAGTCTATCAACGATTATTTTGAAAGACTTATATTATATGTTTAGTTTATATTATAAGAAAGTTTCTTATATTGTTATTTACGATTTCGATTTCGATTAGGCTGGCATTTATGTTACATAATACATACACTCGTATGTTAAGCTTCATAATACTGACATGAAGGAATGTGATCTTATTTAGAATGTATCATTTTGTTTAGGTTTTAATTAATAATATGCACGGCATAAAACCTCAATTCATACATTCCAGGATCCTGAAAAAGAAATAAGAAGAATGATGTGTAAAATTGGATTTATTAACGTGGATGTTCAGTATAAACCCAAGTCCTTCAAATACGACAGCATGGAAGCCGTTAAAAGTAAGTTATTTATTTCCAAGTATTAGTTATTTCCTCCTTTAATCAATCCGCTGTAAAAGTTAAAAAACAATTATACACTTCAAGATGGAATTCGTAGACATCTTATTCTATCCAAGATACGTAAGTTATTTAAAAATAACGTGAAACAAGTTCATACTTAAGCACTAATTTTTAAAGAAAATAAACAAACGAACATTTAAATTAATTACGTGTTACGTCCAATAAGATCAAAGTGTATAGATTCCATATTGAATATTGAACCGTACAATGAAATCAACATATACTATGAAATAAAGCTGTACTCGAATAATGTACAATTATATGTTGTACGTACACAAGTAGGTATGTGGATTTATAGTTTAGTTCATTGTCCATTATTATCCCAGTGAATATATAAATAAATAGACAGATAGACAAGAATGTAATTTCTAATAATAGGTACTATGAGTATTATCAGCGTATACCTTATATATGCGTACGATCCTTAAAATTCTGATAAATACCATATTATTACGAAAGTTAGTGAAGATGTGTGTATGTATGTGTATGTATGTGAACTACAAAATAGATTCGACTTAAATAGAATCCAGTTAGATTTAACCTTGGGTAAGACCACCTTCTCTTATAGAATTAAAAAAAGCATACATTCGGTCGAATTGTGAAAACTCCTCCTGTTTAAAGCCAAATGCGTAGGGAGAGCTAAAAGGAAAGGAGCTATTCTGAAATAAGAAATATGGAATATAAAAATAGGACGTCGGTACGCCATCTCTTATGAGATACTCTGATTCTCTATGCAAATATTTGAATCCAGAAGCTACCCGACACAATTTTGACGAAAAGCATGGCTCTACCTAGAGTTACTACATAGCTTACTCGCTTCAAAACTAGATGGCGCTGTAAATAATATTTGATATAAACAACTACAGATTTTTCCCGGATATGTAGTCGTCGTAATGGTTTGTTTGATTATTTTATTTATGTAAAAAAAAGATTTTTAATCAACATCCATAAACTTTCTCTTTCACGTCGTTTGTTTAAGAAGTGTAACTCGTAAAAAGTACGCATAAAAATGTATGCATTCATGTGACAATCGCAGCTTGGCTTTATTTACTTATCAGAGACTTACATACTCTGTTTTATAAATTACAGAGGCTGTTAGAGCTGTCAATCCATTTAAAATCCCCGAAGAGCTGTATGAAGAATTTCTCGAAGACTACGTGGCCGTCGTTCGCGATATGCAACTAGTTGATAAAATAAATGACAAATATGGAGAATCCATTGCGATTCGGACAAACTACAATTTAATAATTGCTTATGGTAAAAAATAATTACTATATATTTTCGAACTTATGATTTTTAATTTAAAGACAACTAGTCGTTAATTGTACAGTGATATTTATATAGGAAAAAGGTTTAATAAATTATTAATAATTTATTGTTAATTTCGACATCCAATAGTTATTTAGAGTTTGTGTGCAAGTTTAATTTAGGTATGTACTTTGTCTTTAGCCACTTCACTAACTAACCAGCGCTTAATTATACACCAGTAAACAGAACTAACCTAAATTATTCGATTATTTATATGAGATCTGCTATATTATAATAGAAATAAGCATTTTGTGTCTTTTAAATGTATTATTGTGTATTGCAGGTTAGGAGATTATAATTATTACCTCATTTTTTATGTCGAGAGAGTACTTTAGCTACTTTATAGTTTTTTATTTTTTATTTTTAGTCCAAAATTATTTTATGGATATTTTAAAAGAAGGTCAAACTAATATAACCAACGGCTTTTTTAATAATATACATATAGTACAAATAATTATAGGCTGTTTTTAAAATATTAAAAATATCAATATAGTTTTATTTAATGAGAATAAAAATCTTTAAATAGGTAAGCTATTTTATAAAATTTATAATATATTTTTGTACGCTGTTATAATATTTATAATGAAAGTTGTTTGCTATCAGCAAAGATAGTCTAAAGCTTTTATTTACATAATTTCGTACCAAAAAGAGGCCTAAAAACGCAACTACTATCCTATATTAAGCATCCATTTCATTAAACTGTTAGGTACTTAAGAATATATTTATTTGTTTAAAAAACTAATCCAGAAGGAAAATTGATATTGGATAATTCTTATCTTGGAATGAAATTAAAATTAAGTCGAATTTTGTTCTTACTATTAGATTAACATTCACATGAAATGATTTTGAATGAAAAATAATTGTTAAACCTAAATAAAGTTTTTTCTTTGTGTAAGTCGTTTATTTATGACCCTCATTTCCCCGTATTGGTAAACAAAATATAAATATTCTTAACTATTCTTCTATTAGTTAAAATATCGTTTTCATTTCTTTTGGTACATACAATTTAATCAGCCTATTGAAAACGCCTGTGAAACGTTCGTCAGTTGAAGTGCTATTATATATTTAAGGCGCAAAAAAACATACATACATACTTTAATTGACATCCCAGAAATTTTCTATATAAAAACTCTTTAAATTACTACTACATGTACAGCGTTGTACTGTTATTATACTTTAAAAATGACGCATTGCAATAACCGATGTTCGAGGTCAGAAATTACGCTAAAATTCATAGAAAAAATTAGGAAATAGATATTGTCCGTAGGATGTAGGTATTATTTAAAGATGACGCCTGTGGAAATGGATTTGTTAATATTTATACTGATTAATGATGTTACAATTTTTCACATATATATGCCGAATTGGTCGCTTCTAAAGAAATATTAAAATTCCACATTTCCTTATATACTACTAGCGACCCGCCCCGGCTTCGCTCGCATTTATTATTATGTAAGCTATCCTATATTTTAAGTTGGATCAAACTGCGCACGGTGTGCAAATTTAATTTAAAATCGTTTCAGTAGTTTAGAAGTCAATCGCGAACAAACAACGTGACACGTAATTTATATATGACAACTAGCTATGTCCCGCGGTTTTACCCGCGTTCCCGTTCCCGGGGCAATACCGGGATGTAAGCTATCCTATCTTTTAAGTTCGATCGAACTGCACATGGTGTGCGAATTTTATTATATTCGGTTAAGTAACAACACAACACCGCAAACTACCGGTTTTTGTAGAACACCTCAAAGGCCCCTCAAGTCAGGGTTTGCCTAGTGTGGACTATACTGTAAATGTATATCAATATGTATTTTCGTTTTACGTTCTACATTGGTCGAAAAAAACAGAGTAAGTTAATGTTCTATTGATGAAATTTATTTCAAGGATTAAAAAATATAAGATAACCGATAAACTATTAAATGTGTATCATTCTGTCATAGAAGTCGCTTTACACTACCAGAAACTTGTATACACCGGTTATAACACTTTTTTCTTCTGAACTCGGAAGACACATAGCACGAGTTTGATTATAAATACTATCATAAACAAATATATATGACGTATTCAAATAAAACACTTATAAGGCCAGTAGATAATTTTTTATCTTTTCACTATCTCGTAGTGATAAGGCAAAATTAGTATTTACTAAACTCCTTGTAGAACGTAAATTCTTGCTCGTACTATATTTTTTTTTTAAATTTTCTTTCTTTAAAAATGGTTTTATATATATATGTCTGTTATAGAATAGCCTTAAATAATACATTCAATCTCCTATCTGGAGGTGAATGTTTTTTGCTGGTATTGGGTAAAATATCTTTCTACAGTGCATACAGAAATTTAGCACAAGACAGAAAATGAAGTCCTTGGATGAAAGATATAGGTAATGTGTATTTCAATCATTGATTACTGGAAATTTAAAAAAAGTGTGTTATGGTGGGGTTTATCTACCAATCTAGTGTAGCAACACTGAAGAGTCTCGGGCCAATCTCACTTATAAAACCTCTCTGCTTGTATTGCTTTGGCAAGACTTACACCTCCGAAAATTTTGAGGGTACATTCAGACAATGAAATCGAATCGAAGATATATAAAAAAATTGGGTTGTAAATTTTGTCCACATTATTTTTGTATACTTCTTCACATCCGGTAAGTGTACTTTCAAACTGTTGTTCCGTAATTTATTATTTATTTATTACAATAAAGAATGAAACAATTAAATGAAAAATGCAAGTAATGTACTTTAAGCAACTCACTGCTCGCGGTCATTGCAACCCTACCACCGCACGTGTTGTGGACATAGCGTAGACCTACCTGTACTCGCAATAAATACATATTTTTGCTCACATACTACTACACATTGCTGCTCATCAAAAAACTTTTTAAAAATCTGCGTCAGGATCAAGTCATTTGCACTAAGTTATGGTCATGGGGAATATCTACAGTTTCATTATTGCAACTTAAGTCTTACACCTGTATAACCTAACGATTATATAAATGAGGTGCATATTATAATTAGTACGGGTCATGTTAATCATATACTTATCACAACTTTACAAAATCTGTTCCTTATCATTTTCATTGGCATTTATTCTATAACATAGATGCGTCTGCATTTTTTTCTCCTATTAGGAACCTGAAAACATCTACAACGCATAATGTACGACATCGGTTTTAGCTAAGTAGAATTTAGATGTTATTTATAAACTAAAAACATATGAGTATGATTCGGAGGAGTCCAAACTAAGTAAGTAGTCTCCCTTTTACGCTAATATATCACAAAAATATTCGAAGCTCTTTATATTTATACTTATCAATATTATATATATCTAAATATAGGACTTAAAAAGTATAATATATCAATATTATACTTTTTAAGGAGCCCTTAAAGCAGTCGTGTCATTGAAAATGTGAATTGAGCAATGATTTTATAAAGGAATTTTCACAAGACGTAGCTCGTATCGACGTAGAGGACAGGGACGCGGAGAAAGAAGCAGGAATGAAAACATTACACTACAATCTAATATGTACATGCCAAAAAATAAATAACTTTAAAACAAATAACTTTTTAAGTACACATTTACATCTTAATCATGATGCATAAAAGTATCACCTATTTAAAATGAATATAAACAGTTCTACAAAACTACACATGAAAAAAAGTTGATAATGCCAGTAAAATGCCAAAAAATCGTTAAATAAATATTTTTATGAAGGGCAGGTATGCAAGGACTACTAAATAAAATTTATTTTAGCATATACCTTACACGGACGTCATGGCGAAAATACTGACTGACTTATTGTGCATTGAGTATACATAGTTTTATATACACCGTAAATTTTAAAGTTTGTATTGACGGTATAGAAAAATAATAGACCGGGTCAGACTCGCCCAACGAGTGTTCGTACTTAGGATAGTAATAACATTTTGCAATGTCACATATAAAGCCTCCTATGATACCATTTTTACTAGTTCCTTAAATTTGCCCCTATATTACTTCTAATATTTAATTATAAATGATTTGTTTTAAGTAATTCCTTGCATGTTTGATCTGTCACAATGTTACTTTTCAAATTTCAATATTCTAGGCCAATGGGAAGTATCCTATATTTTTTGATTCCATTTATTTTTTACATAAGATTGATACCATCTCGTGCGATTAAAATAATTTTTGCTTTAATAGGTCAATCTTTAATAACGATAAATACATATATTCGTTGTTTACTTTAGAATTATTTTTCTATGTAATCTGACTATATACTGACGTAGGTATGTAACACGTCTAATGCGATTACTAATGTGGCTTATCAGATAGCAATAGCTTAATAATGATAAAGTTGGTATGTGTATGTAAATGGTAAATTCGTTGTAAATCATAATAAACTCAAAATTCAGGGGCTGCTAGAAATTGTAGGTACAACAATCGACACTCACTTTTATGAATAAAACATAAATTTTCGCTAACTAAATTTTTATTTTTTTATCAGAAAACTGCTAACACGACGTGCTTATATATTTATAACATTTACACAACAAACAATTTATATCGTAAAAAATCTCTGGTGATATGATAATGTGATGAGGCGAGTTACTCGTATAATACGAGAAAGTACGTTCGTTAATTGCAGTTTTAAGAGAAATAAATAAAAATATGTTTATTTCATTAGTATTAACGAGTTCCCTTCCCGAGTTTTTCTTAGTTTAAACATGTATTACACGATACAAAACATTTATAACATATAGCGCATGAGCTATTACAATTTGGAACTATATAATATACCTAATTCTTGGTACTTCAGATGCCACTCAATATCGCCATAATCGATAAAAGTACTCAGCACCCATCAGCCTTTTGAATGTTTATCGCAGCGCTTACTAAATATAGTATAGGTTGACATATTAATCAATTGGCCTTGAACAAGTGATAATTTACAGACATTCATTTACAATCTTCTCTATTGTTTTAGTCAAGTCTAAAATAGATAAATTATTCAGGTTTTGAAAAATATATTAGGTTAGACATCTGCTTAGAGATGTTACTTTTCCCTTCCCGCCATTCTTTCTCCAATCCTTTATTCCCTTTTGTTACATATCCCTTTTCCCTATTTCAGGACAGCAACGCAATCATAATATAATAATAATAAATAATAAATATTTTACTTTTTTTATTTTTTCAGGACATTATACACATAAGCTTGTGTTATGGCAACTAGATAACGGAATAAATTACATATACATACTTTTCTTTTGTAAATACATACATAGCAACACCCAGA
>DWAJ01000118.1:0-49691 GCA_018238005.1 Eurema mandarina | reverse complement strand
TTTTTTTTTTTTATTTTTTTATAATATGAAGAGGGGTGACGAGCTGGACGCCCTCCTGATGGTCAGAGTAACGCCAGCCCATAGCCAATGCAGTTCTACCCGGAACTTTGCTCCGGGCAGGGGTGCACTATACCGACGCTCCCCACTTTGAGTCACAATTATTGCAGCTTCTATTAAATTTCAATTTAGATAGCAAAAATATTAAGTTGTGCTTACATTAATTAGTCTTATTGGAAAATCGTTTCATATTTATTTTAAATAGATGCTACTGTATAACTCCATTTGGAATAAATATTCTTGCAAACAGAATTTTCGGGTGCAAATGAAGTCTAACACAATTTATATTTAACTAATGTATTTTTTTAGGTTATATCTACTATTCTCTCTTTAACCATATTAAGGAATACTAACATTGCTTAACCAACAAAAATGCTTCCTCAAACGATTCTTTAACAATATAAGAATAATACTAAATTGCATAAAACAGAAGGTATAACTTGCAAATTATTAAAAGCAATTATCTACAAGTATGTTAATTAACACTCTCGACCTCGTTCAATCGACCTGCAACTAATTATGCTATGGGTTTTAGCCATAAATTACGATACAATTTTAAGCTCTATGTGAGCAGCTTTTAATGTAAAAGACTTATAAAGACTTCAGTCTAATTAAAATATAGAAAATCTAGGACGAAGTAATTCAGTTATTAAAACTTTTGTTATATAAAATCACTCATAGTACTGTTATATAATATTCAATAGATTTTTAAATAATAATAATAATTAATTCAAATTTGATTACGTACCAACCACATAATTACATCAAATGGTCGTGTTCCTTAAATAAACGCAGTGTATTTTTTTAACTTTAAGTAGATTACAATGTTAATTTTATTGATGTAAAGCCCTGGAGGATAGACGCCCGCGAAGGCCACACCATTAGTATGCTGATGGTAAAAAAGATAAATTCATTTCTTCGGCGCACCATTATGTGCTTTTTTCGTGAAACAAAATTTACTTTATGAACCAGTATTTAAAGGATTTACATACGCATTATGGGCAGGAAATTTTAAAATGTCATCGGTGCTTCTAGAAAGCTTTTATCGATGGGGTTTTTAATTTAAGCATCACTTTAGAAAAGTTATTGAGCTTAAGTAATTTTGTAAAAGCTACTTATATACCAGGCATTCATGCAAAGATAAAATAAAGCTTAAATAAAACATAGCTGGAAATAACAGAGCATAAGCTTATTTATAACGAAACACTAATTAAATCGACGTAATATATCATTTTACAAACGCACAGAATACGTTGAAACTAAATTACACCTATTTAAAATTCATACATTCACCTACGGGTAATATATTATAGAAAAGATATTACAAAGGACAATGTATTATTATTTGCTCGAGTTTAAATTTGAATTTCCGCAATTTAGACCTGAACTCGATACTTACAGTTACGTTCACTATATTTTATCGTAACTAGCACAAAACTAGACCGGCATTGGCAATAGTTCCGACAACTATAGGATTATTAACTATTTATGGTATGTGCTAATCGGGATTAGTACGTCAACATATCTCAATATCTTTTGAATCGAATAAAATACTAGTATTGTCATTTTGCTACACTACAAGCTTTTTTATAATTAGTTTATTTCTCAATTGAAAAGCAGGATCAATAAATATCAGCCACGTTCAAATACTAAATGATTAATAAGTCGTAGTTTACTGCCAAACAATCGCCGTTCAATCACTCCTGAAAATCTGAATATAGCTATCAGGAAGTAAGAGTTCTTCCTAAAATCTGCAAGCATTTATTTTTGTGTTTAGATGTAGTTGGAGATATTGTGATTACATATTAATATATCTTAACTTCTGAGATAATAACTTATCCTAATTCAAAACTGTTTTCACGTAAGCCTATTAAATATTTAATATATTATCTAAAAGCTTCGACTATGAAAGTTTAAGCATTCAGAAACAATGATGCGAGTTTAAAAACCTTTAAAATGTTTTGTAACGGTATACTTTTTTTGATACAATTATAACTTGATACATTTTATGTTATACGTTTATACAATTGTTATTTGACTTTTATCCATGCATAAAACTACATGTCATTACTATATACACATACATATCATTACAACATATTATTGTGTTAAGTGCTCTGAGCCATGGAACAGATTTCAGTAAATTTCAGGCATGCTTAAAGCATTATCATTCTGAATCTGATCTCGCGATTTTATTTTATTAAAACAAAAAGCGTAAATAACTCCATTTCAAGTATCGAAATTCCAAAGCTTAAACCACAACATGAAAAATGAGATGAAGACACCTAATTTCCAACAATAATGAAACGTAATCCCAATTCTCTCATGGAATCCCGGAAATATATAAGAACTGTGAAAGGGGGTTTGCAGGCTGCATTCTGGGACACTCCCTTTGGTACCATAACGAGTGCTGTCATGAAATAAATCTTACCACCCTCCGAAACAGCCTCCTTTGAGGGAACGGATAAAAGGCATTTATATCCCCGCGTTAAAGCCTTTTTATTTGATGTAGTTTGATTGGATGGCCTTCACGCTTTCTTGATTGTTGTGGTTTTACGGCTATGATCAAAATATTGAGACCGAGAAAATATGATGTCAACATTGATAAAGCCATTATAGAGTAGACTAGAAATAGTATATACAAATTATTATTAGTAAAATTAGCTAGAAGACTTCCTTTATGTCGATATTAAATGTTTACATTACTATATATAAAGACATACGTTTACATACAACTACGTACGGATCATAGGTACCAATATAATATAATATTACATGTTATAATAACATACCGGCATAACGTTTCGTAGAACATAAGTGAAACATACATAATATCAATAATACTACAATTTCAAATACATTTTAATTAAAACCGGGTTAGCTTTGCTCAATAAAGATAAACAAAGTATTTTTAAAAAATGGAGTTTATCAATTTGGAATCAAAGAAATCTATAATTGCTACGCGCAAATCAAACGAAATCGTTTCTGAAATTTCCGTAATTAAAAAATATAACACAGTTGATTCGATGTGCAAGGGAGTGCTTTTAGAAAGGTACCAAAGGTAGTGGTGGGTAAATTTATAAGCAGTAGAACATTTTACTGATTATAATATTTCCAAATTTGTTTAATATAATATACACTAGTATTAAGTAATTTTCAACATTTAGTTAAGATTAGATGTAAGACCTTCCATACTGTGAGACGGACTTCTGGATTGGGTCTTCCCCGATGGCTGTAATTTGGGTGCTTTTGAGACATGAATGAATAAGTTTATTGTTCTAGGACAACGCCTTACATCTTTTACTATAGCGTTTTCTCATCAGGCACAGTATGACCAGTAACAAGTCTATTTTTCCATATAAAATATGTTTAACAACTAAAGTGCACTTCTAATTCACTACAGTAAGTTAAGTACATCAGTGCTAAAGCATTATTTGTACGTAACTTACTTCAACCGTAAGTGCATTCACTCTTGTGGCTTGTAACAAACATTTCATTAAAACAGTTCTTAACAAACAGTACTTGAGTAAGCGAGATGAGGTACCTGCAAATTGACATGTTGAAGGAACTGAGAGGGAAGTTTCTGACCGTAATTACTCCTGCAACACATATTAGACTCGCTAAAACAACAAGCAAACACAGACGAGTTTAAAACAATTCCTAATTGCTATATAAATGCCTTACACGCTTAGTCCATTACATGAGAGTAACTCGCGCAATTTTGTACATCGCTCGCACCAGGCCTGTGGTAATTTGAGTGCTTTGACATACATTTATCTCCATTACAGATCTGTAAGCACCGCTCAGACCCTCGCAGTCCTAAGCCTAACCCTACAGAGGGTTAATAAAAGCCAAATACGTTGCATACATTTGGACCATGATTGTTTCATTGTAATTTATACGTGTTATTAATTTTAACCAGGAGTAAGTGGTTTATGAGAAATTGTTGAATCTGTTTACATAAAGTTTTAAAAAGTTTTACTTAAAACGCATAACCTACAATATAAATTCAAATGCAATAGAAATGAATTAATTGATCTGTAACACTCCCTTATAATATGAAAAAACTTCTTCCAGCTGTGTACCCGGAAGTTTTCGTTTCCATGTCAATACGACATAACTCTATGTGTTAATTCAGGGTTTAATCTAAACTCCATGCAAATCGAAGTCTGCAATTGTTTTTGCGTGAAATAGCATTGAATATCCATAAATCCCTTCATTTAGAATGTAGTAAACTTTCGCGCTTATAATATTATTAACGTTAAGTAATAATAATGAGGAAATAAGGTACACAAAATACATGCTGTCTATCCTATTGGGAGTCGGCGGAGCTAATTCACTACATTATATAACAAATAGATGATAATAATACTAAACTTTTGCTACGAAGAGGAAAAAAAACCACATCTAAATCGATATAGGAATTGTTGGCACTTCTAAGATCTTCTTTTCATACTTTACAAAATAAACCAAATATATCACAACTCTTTTCAGACTCAAACTGAATACCATTATTAGCTTTGGGAGGATTCATTGAATGTTAAACTCATTAACGGGGAATTCAATTACCGCAACACTTCATTGCTGACAATGGCCTATTAAGAGATTGAATATTTTTCATTAACACATATCAGACGCTCAATGAATGTCATCCACTGATATCCGGACAAATGACTTTATCATAATCAACTTGTTTCCTGACCGAACCGAAATTCATTACGAGATCTCATTTATCTGCCCACCTTCAATTTTAACTGAATAACGAATAATTGTGGGTGTTTAATTGCTCTTTATTTTATATGTTGGAACTGTTTTATTTCAAA
This sequence comes from Eurema mandarina, assembly GCA_018238005.1. Taxonomy (NCBI): domain Eukaryota; kingdom Metazoa; phylum Arthropoda; class Insecta; order Lepidoptera; family Pieridae; genus Eurema; species Eurema mandarina. The sequence continues at coordinate 44,811 of DWAJ01000118.1, read as the reverse complement.
CTGTGGATATTTAAACTTCAGTAATGGATGTGTGATGGGTTTATTGTTATAGGACTGGGAGTGTTCGTTCGAGTGCCGAGATACATGGTTTAAATTAATTGTTTGCTGGAAAACGTGTTTTTCGATGTAAACCAGTCTATATTATTTGCAACTATTAATTGGACACACCTTACATATGTTAAAAATTACATTTGTTTATTCAACATTGTAGGTACGTTACTGCTACGTAAAACTAAACCTTATATATACTATGACTGTAATTCCATGCTCCTAAGATCGAATTAATCCGGTTTAGCTTTACCATAGAAAAAAATCAAATCTCGCTTAGTCCATGTGATTCAAAAGTATGCAACTTTCTTTTGGTGAGAAGTGTGTTAAATAATATTGCTTCACATTTTCACAAATTACGCTTACAGCTACACACTACCAGCTTTACTTAGTTTAAAAACTAAAATAATTAATTAATTTAATAAAAATTCTAGAAGTATGGAGTAAACACCTTAGTATTCTTAAAAAGAGTTTTTAAACTTTTGAACATAATAAAATTGTGTTAGTATCTACTAGGTATGTGCTTAATAAATAATACAACAATCATATTTTTATATTGGTTTATTTGTCTTTTGTTTCAATGCGTTATATATTTAAATAAGTTCATAACAAAAGGTTAAGGTAAGGTATAAATACTCTTATTCTATCATATTACTGTAGGCTAAGTCGATTAGCAATCTCGGTTATGATAGGCATTAAGGGACTTACACAACTTTATGATATAAATTGTTTATAAAATTATTTATTACGAGGGTAGATAACACTTGAGATTCGTAGATTCACGTCTAAATATTCCCAGAAATCATAACAGTTCTATTTCTACCGCATTCAAAAACTTTCCTCCGATAAAAATTACATTTTTTTCATTTCACCACAGGGACAATAAATATTTAAGTTGGCCATATCACAATATTAATAAGTATAAAAATATCGATTCCAGAACATCTATGAAACAGAAATGATATAAGTCTCACGAAATGAATCTACAAAAATAGCCAATAAATAATGTACTAATATCATTTTGTACCCCTTACCATCAGAGCAACTGGTTTATTGCATACTATACGTTAACATTAATTTCGTTATGATCAAACTAGCGCCATGTTCTATGAGTTAAAAGTATCATTTGTTTTTTTCTTGAACAGACATCTACCGTTCTATAGTAAGTCATACATGATAGTAAAGTACGAGTTTTGATAAATCAATATTACATTTTATCATTTTCAACAAATCCTGGGAATTATCATGCAGCGCTAATGCAAAACAAAAACTGCGAAGTTACAGCGCAGTTAGCTGACGGTTAATTATTCAACTCGTTAGTTATTCGAGTTAGCTGCTCAACTTAGATTATTTAAACTCGAACATGAAAATGAATAGGTCATTATAAATTTTAACAATGGATTTTTCGTTTTACCTGACGCTAGTTTGTCCATAATTCAATCATTGATCTAAGCGAAGTGTTATTTTTTAATTCATTCCTAAATACAACTATTATACTTTAACAATATTTTCAATAATAAAGGTTAACGCATTATATTATAGTATGAAGTAAGTATTCTATATTGCTCATTTTTGTACAAAGTTTTCGTAAAAGTATTGGTGTTTTATTTCAGAAAATATAATTAATGTAAACCTACATTTTAATTACATGATTTAAAATAGATTTAATTACAATAGTATAATAGGGACAACGATGTTTCAGGAACTATAAGGTAAAAAAATGAGGAATAGTTAACATATTATACGTAATATTTGCAACAGAAATATGTTGACGGTGACGAGGTATGGATCGGAGAAAATATTAACTTAAAAACTCAATAACCACTAATAACATACTTAACTGTACAGTTGACAAACGAGCAAAAATATATTCACAATATAATATCTAAACAAGTTAAGTACAAAATCCAATAATATTTAATAATTAACTTATATACATCTTTATATACAAAGCTATCACATCTTACAAATTCATATCACTATTTACATTATTGCAAGTTTGAGTGTTTATAGTCACATCCGTGTTAATTGTCTTTCTTTAAATGTTTGTATAAGCTTGTTACTCCTTTAACAAAGTACGTCACAAGAGCCTTATGTTACACATACACTATATGAGGTTTCTCTGGGGTCCTGTGTGGAGGTATTGTTTCATACGCGAACTGCTGGTAAATGTGTTCTTCACTGTCCTCTTGGTAATACGGATTCTTATCCATGCTCTGCCAGGGCGGATTCAATGAGTGGAAGTTATTCGTTACGGATGACCCTATCATTAGATATCTATCGACTTCTCGCTTGTTATCGGCTTCTCTCCCCCGCGTCGTATACACTAACCCGTTGCCAAGTTTCGACACGTCACCATTTAACATGACGCTCGTCATTACTTGCTTCGATTTATTTCCTTTACATTTTTTTAATGGCCCCATAAAATACAAAACACCACCGACTACGCTTGTTATGATACTTATGGTCATGACCACAATAGCTACTACTACCCATCCACTGGAGCATCCGAATTCTGACTCTGGTATCTGAACAAAATGTATGCCCTTCAAGTGGTTAGGTGCTGCACATTTTATATCTTCATAATCTATCTTAAGCACAGTACTCGCGTTGTCCTGCTTTCTGCTACGGCTCTCACATTCTGTTCCCAGTTTCCATAACCATAGCAAAGAACAATTGCAAACAAATGGATTTCCTGATATTTCAAGCTCTTGCAAAGCATCTATTGGAAAATGAGATGCTTCTAATGTTTCCAATGCATTATTTCTCATATAAATATGCGTTAACTTGGGATTTCCATGAAACAGTCTGGGAGGCACTTCTCTTACTCTTAAATTTTCATTCATCCATATCTTTTGTAGATTTATATTATCCACAAACGCTCTAGCGTCTATCTTCTCTAAATTAAATATTCTACTTAAATGTAAATGCTTCAAGTGAAAGAGACTTTGAAAAGATAAAGAAGTTATATTATAGAAAAAGTTGCCACTCAAGTAGAGATGCGATAAATTGGACAATTTTGATAACGCGGATGTTGGGATGGTGGTCATATTGTTATCACTGAGGTCCAAATGTCTTAGCGATGGTAAGTTATGCAGCCCCAATGGATCGATCTCCTCTATAATGTTGTTGTTTAAATCTAAATGTTTCAATTCTTTTAAGTAAGGAATACCATGTTTGGAGATTTTCTGAATTAAATTTTCAGAAAGATCCAAAAACTCCATGCGGATGACAGTAAGTAGGTTTGCGGATGGTATTTCTAGAATTGAATTGTTTTTCAGTGATAAAATTCTTAGCGAAGATAGTGGCTCGAATGTGTCAGCTTCAAAGCTGACCAATTTGTTATTTGACAGATCGAGTCTTTCTAGAACTGAGAGATCCTTGAACGTCTGCACATGGATGGTGGATATATCATTGTTTGACAAATCTAAATCGATGAGCCGTTTCAGTCCAACAAATGTGTCCTTATCTAGTTTTGTTAGGGCATTGTGACTGACATTGAGGTGCGTCATCTCAATATTGTTGTCAAAATTTCTACTACCTAAGTCTTGCACTTTGTTGTACGAGATGTCGAGAATGATAAGTTGGGTGTAGAACCCAAAGGTGTAGAGCAGGTTGTCGATGGCATTGTGGGTGAGGTTGATGTGTGTCGCTTCTGGGTTGAGTTGTATAGGCACAATTTCGAGGCCTGCGTTGGCGCACGACGCGGCCCTGAGAGCGTCGTCGCAGGCGCATCGCGGGGGACACAAAGTTCTCGCGGCTGCGGTCCATGCCCACGCCACCACTACCACCCAACGCCAGTATGCTACGCCGCGTGAGCCCATAACATGTCATGTATGGGCCAACTGGTACCTGCAAAGAAGAAAAAGAAAAACATTAATGGCTGATAACAAAACTAATAAATTTCAACATAACACGGATTTATATAAAATTTACGCAATTAAAAATTTTGCGTAGAACCGCCTAATTAAATACGAACAACCAAGAGGGGTGAGTTTAATGCAAAAACCTTATCATTATGATAAAATCTTAATCAAATTTCTGCTTTGAACTGAACAATTGTATCCCCCAGACGCAATAATTCTTATTCCTTATTATTTACGCTATAAATGTGTCTTTTATTTTAAACTAGGAATCTAGCATTAAATATTTGATATTATACATAAGAATCTTCCTCTTGAATTACTCTATTAAAAGAACTGTATTAAATTTCTTTAAAAAATGGACAGTCATTATGCGGAAAGCGACTTTGTTTTATCCTGAGTTTATGGTGATGTAGGTTTCCTGTAATGGTAGTGTATGTGTTGTTGTCAATAAATAAATAAATATTTAATTAAAAAATCATTTATGTTTTGTAATGATTCTTTATTTAACAATAACATTATACACATCAAGCAAGGCGTACTCTTAACTCGTACGTTCAAATTTGAATACAGTTTCACTCAAACAAGAATCTTGTAGAATGAACCCGTTTCACTAATCCTCAGGCAGACGAACAGTTCCTTCACAATACCTACCAAAACGCTCGGCTATTAACAAAGGAGCGTTTGGTACTTTAAATTAAATGTTCGGCTTTACAATTCGACGGAATGTATAATGAATAGCACCGTAACATCTGTTAACGAAAGCGAACGATCTCAAAAGTTTTCACGCGCGGGAATAACTAATTGCGAAGGTTGGAATTCAATTTATGGCTTCTAGTGTACCTCCAGGGAGATCACGCCATGCTAAAGTATTAATAATGCAAAACAGTGTCACGGAAAGTTTTTGATTCCAAATGCAAATTGTATTAGGAAACGAAGCAGGATTGAAGCTCTCAGCACTTCGTCAGTTATTGTTGACTTGCTAAACGGTAACTCGTTTATCCCAACCGATGAGTCCGACATTCTACGAGTAAATTAAAGCAGCGCTAAGCCAAATACGACTTAATAAGAAGCTAATGATATGAGAGATCGTCTTTGACGTAAGAAATCGGCCTCCTAGCCTCCCTTGCAATTTGATATCATCCTGTTCGGACGGATTACCCGATCGCGCCTGAATTACAGAAACCATACGTAAACGCACATTCGATACATATCAGACGCGGTATTAACGTGGATTAATTCGGTACCCTTCTTTAATCTTAAAACCGAAATTGAAATTATTTGTTCCTAATTGAGATTTATACGTAGGCATATACATGGCTAAATACGGTGGTCCCCTTTAGGGTTGCTCAAAGGTGGTCGTGGTTAAGCGACTCCGATAAAAGAGTCCAATGGGAGGGCACGCCCTCTATTTCCGAGCCTAAACTGCTCCGGCCGGGGCTCTTTTGTCTTTTAATTTCCTGTCCGCCAGCGCGTTGAGATCCCAAATTTTGCTTTCGTGAGCTCCGTTAAAATGTTTCGGCTTTTGTTGTTACGTACTGAACTTTTCTATTACGTTGGAGCGATTGAAACCGCTAAATTTATTGGAAAATTAAAGAATCGCCTCCTGAAACGTGAATAAGCAACGGTCTTATCTTAATTTTGCTTTTATAACACGCAAATGACTTTTCAACTTTGCTCTTTTTCCTTCTAAAGTTTTAATGAAAGTATTCTTCTTGATAATAACATTATAATTCTCTGTCGAAATTCTACTTTAAATTGCGAATTGTTTGTTTAGTTCTGATCCAATATTCAGCGACCATTTCGTTCCATTAAATCAATCTATTACCGACCAAACCGCTAACGATCGAGACGCTAGTAATTTACTAAACAACTCTACGGTTAAACGCTAAATTTAATATTGAAGACGTCGGTCTTCCATTATTATATAATATCAACAGTATTGGTGTATTTAAATTATCAAAACTATCCACTTAGTTAAACTAATTGTGGCCTCAGTAATCAACGGAGCCGGCGCGGGTGAACGGTTTCCACTAAAGTTATCACGATGTTAATACAACTTGAGACATTACTAACACAAAGGACGCTTTACGAGGGGCGGCGAGACAATAAAACCAGTGTAAAAGTCGGCTAACCTATCCCCAGAAAATATCCTCACCCTTACCTCTTTCGACCACATTTATTAAGTAATGCTTTTAAATATCTCTTTACTGGAAGGGTCTGAATGCATCTAGTACAAGGATGAGATTGTAAAATCTAACGTCCTAGTATTCTAACACTGTAATGGTTTTAAGTCAAAGAGTAACTGGTATAATGAGAAAACTTGGTCACTCACAGTCTCCCGCTAGCTGCAGGACTCGAGTCTAGAACACAAAAAGCACGCGAATGACAAGCGTTCTAAGTGCAAGCAACTTCACGTTGAGTTCTACGAAAATAAATGACGGCATTCCTCTTCTAACGAAGAAACGTTGTAAAGTAGTTTGCAGAATCTGCAACTTTAAGCAAATGGACGATTTTACATTAACAGATCTTGATTTTGTTGTTCACGCTCATTTAAATATGCGTTAAATATCAAAGTTTTAAATAAACCTATTCAATTAAAATGCTAATTTCAGTTAATAAAGCTATAGTACTCTTTACATTGCAACAGAAGCAAAAGATTCATTATCTGCATAGTCAGAAACTGATATAATATGTAAAGGGAATATATTAATTAATTATTAAAGTCTATTCGTATTTCACTTTCCTGTTATCGGTCTCTAGGGCGATATTCATTAAATTATTACCAATGAGCGAAAATAACAATGATAAACTGAATTGTCCACGCCTCCGCTATCTAACTTTAATACAATTATGGCAACACACCTTTAATTTGTCCTTAATTCGATTTTGCAAGAACTGATCGATGAGCTATTTCTATTATCCATTGTTAAAAGAATAACTAATTTATACTCCTATCAATAGATGCTACAAAAATGTTTAAAGTATAAGGTCCTGTCTTCACATACAAGGAAAAACAAAATCACCAAACGTACAAAACAATCTATCCTTCTCATCTCGGCGTCACCTAGGAAACAAAAAGAAGATCCCGCCGAACAAAACACCTACACAATTCCATTTTCTCTTTCATCGTAACGGAGCGAAACTTAGTGAATCAGTCTTCTCTATGGGCGCCTTTATAAACGCAATAATGAGAAGTGCTAAGGCGGCATTCAGGCGTGAGCCATAACGAGGGCCGTCAATGAATCGTGCATGAGGCGAACAAAACTTGCCACTTGCCGCGTAATGGAGACCGTCACGGCGTTTTACTCGCATACTCGAAGCACATGACCGCGGCGCGACACTGCATCGCATACACATACACACACAAGCTCGCTAAAGGGCTTCACCGAACACCGACTTGCTTTAGCTTTGCCTTTCGCCCGATCCAATGCGGGCCACGGATGAATAGTCAATGAACGAAATTGGGCCAAAGCGGACGTTGCAGATTAAAACGATGTTTGTACGCGCTTAACTCGATTAAAAATGCCCTATCGTTGAATGCTTCATTTAGGTGTTGTTTTATAACACCGAATATGTATCGATTTCTCCTTCATTTCATAAAATGCACTCACTATATGATGGTCATCGATATTTTTAACGATTGATATTAAATATTATAGTATCTGTAAAGTGTATCCTCAAAAAGGTATTCAAGATACGCTTTTCACGATTTATATCATTTCATTATATATTTCAGAAGCTATTTTTACAGAAACTTAACTTTTTGCTCCAAAAACAAAATAAGTTTCAGTTCAAAGATGTTCCAATAAATTTAACAAACTAAAATTTATTTATTAGTCGTATAAAACATGTTCCACGGAGTTCTCATTGGCACTTTTTTATAAAAAGTCTTACTAACATCAGCATACCAACAGCCCTAATGAATCTGTAGAGCAGGAATTAGTCCATACTCTCAACCGATGCGCATCTTGAACGGAGCCGGCGAGTCTGAATAATGAAATAGCTCATTGAAGCGCTATCGACACTCGGAAGCCATTGGAACGCAATCGCGAACCGAGCCCAGGCGAAAATCCTCAGGATTCCGCGCGAGACATCTCCGTCTTTTAGGGTTATTCAACGGATTTCAGCCGAAATGACTCCGGTAATACATCTTCCTCTGCCTACTACGTAAAATCCCCGTTTTCAATAAATAAAGACCGGCCATAAAATAAATTAACCTCGCACTTCGTTCATTGCAAGAGCAAAGCCTTTATGTAAATAAAAATTGGTAGCCACTTATGGCAAATTGCCAATACGGGAAAATGGAAATAGACTAGTTAGCGGAAGCGTAGTCGTTCCGAGAACACCACAAAAAGTAACAATAAAATTAAAAGTAATTGTATTTTGTACCAGCGTTATCGCCGAAACGGGTGTTTATTCAATTTCATGTGTAGGGATGTAGTATAATTTACTAGTATTACGGTACGGCATACTTTTACAAATGTCTACTTGTTGATACTACATATACGTGCATTAAATATAAGGGTTATAAAAGTATATTGTCCGTAGTACTATCGTTCTTCTATTAAAGATATATAACAAATATTTTGCCAATTAGACACACAATAAACGATCATGAAACGTTAACAAATGTGTCATAAAAAATCTAATAAATCACATTATCGCACTTTATTTGCGATTTAAAGTTAAGTCCTCAAAACTTAAGTCTTACAGTAGTTCAACATGACGAGTTGAAATTGCTTTTACAGCCTTATTACATAGCCAAAGCGTTAAGTTTCAATTTAAAGTTAATAGTAAAATGCAGGGGTTTTAACTCGACGCGAGTAAAGCTGTATATCTGAAGCGTATAGCATTCGTGCTTAGCTCGGCGCCTCGAAAAGAGTTACGTGCAACAAAATCCTACGTTTCAGTCTCCATTCCCTATTGCAACATACGAGGGATTTACGGTAACGTATTCAAAGTTTTCAGTCGAGGCTACAGGGCTAAAGCGTTATATGAATGAATGATAGATGAATGGAAGGATTTCACTCCGAAGTAACCATCGCATTGGCCCGCAAATGATTATAACAATATCATTTTCTAACTGATAATTTGGAGTACACTGTTTTGAATAGATTAATATATAAGAAGTTCTCGTAAACCTAAATTCATAATTCCTCAGCTTTTTTTAAGTTTGCATTATCATATAGAATATATAACAACCATATTAAATATCAAACAAACACGTAAGTTTAATTGGAATATGATTCGTATTTGCTCATTCTAATAAGAAATTTAATCATCACTATGGTAGTAGTTTTCAACAAATTATCAGATCTTCGATCACCAACCTTTTTGTTCTAACCAGGGTGGTCTTGAACGACCCCATCGGAAACATACAAACGTCTGTTTAAATCTTTAAGATCAAGGGACAGATCACGTACATCGATTAAACAAGAACCAATAAAAAAGCGGTCATGGAAAATCTTCTGAACAAGGAAACCTGTGGCCAACGGACCACCTGTCAACGTGATATTTTTATCTAGTACATAATCATCGTTTTACAATTTAAACATAAAATCTTACAATACTACTTACCTTATTGAGCGTGAAGTGATTTCTACCAGGAAAACTAACATAATTTAAATAAAAGTCTTCATCCCTGTATTATATTATACTAACAAATCTTATTCTATAACTTTTTTTTTTTTATATAATAGGGGGCAAACGAGCAAGCGCGTCACCTGATGTTAAGTGATCAGCGCCGCCCATGAGCACTCGCGTTGTCACGAGTGTGTTGCCGGCCCTTAATTGTTTATGTATAATATTCTTCATTTATGGAATATTAATGAATATAAGACATTTATTAGATCCATACTTTTCACTTAATTAATATTTCTGCATACAAAATATCCTATCAATTATAGTAGGTACAATTCTGACGCTAAACTCAATTCGGCTATCCTCTTTGCGATCGCAGTTAAGCGGTGTTTATTAATCAGTGCTGCAAATGGCGATGTTCAAAGGCTGAATCGAGTTGATTAATACGATTTGCCCTTTAGACACTGATTGCATTACTTCAAGACCAAAACTGTTATGCCGCCTGGGAAAAGATTCTCGTTGATTAAAAACGTAATTCGATTCTCATGGGTGTAAAAAATAAGGGACACTGAAACGAAATTAGACCGTCGTTCTATACAGTCATAAATACGCGTCATACTTTTTTTTACTATGGACCTTTATACAATTTAAAGAGAAAGCAATGAAGATAATATGTGTAATACATAAATAGTTACACGTCTGCTGTGCAAATAAGTAAACCCTAAACGTTTAAAGAAATAAATAGAAAATAGCAAAATACGCACAAAAACTACTACAAGTTTCGTGCCTGTAGACTAGACTCCATTAATGATTCCTTTAAATGTTTACTACGTTCTAGTATACCGCAGATTCATTCATGTCCTGCATTACATACATAGCCTGCGACATAATGCCTGGTAAAAACAGAGTTAACGAGGCTTAGAATGCCTAGCGGGAACACATCCTGTGCCCACAGTATGTGACTAAAAAGCTCTGAGCTACCTATGTACCGCAAGACAGACTAGCTCCATCTTATCAGCCGGCTTCCGGAGGTCATTGCCCCGACCAGAGATAGCGTGATTTATTGACGCGGCTTTGTATGACTACATGATCAATATACTATATATACTATTGGTTATGTAATGTATGACACTTTGTACATTGTTAATGTCGATATTTTGTCTATGTTAGACGTGTTCATAATGTCTTTTATTCAAACATTTTATAAAACTATCTTTTCTTTAAGGAAAATAATTTTAAACTTAAACAAGAGCGTAAGTACACAAGCTCTAAGTATTGTGTTTATTATAAATGTAGTAAGATGCAGGCATTGCTTGCTATATCTTTCAAGCATGACAATATTACACAAAGACGTGCGAACTTGTTTGACAAGTTTCTATAAACTTCGGAAGAGAAACGGTGCAGTTTCCATCGCTTTATAAGTTCCTAGACAACAGATACTTGCAACGAGATTCGTTAAAATATCTAAATGTTAGGCAAAGAACTGACATACGTGTTATAGCATATACTTATAGATAGGTGTTGTACATATGTTAGGAATGTTGAATTATACGAGCAGGAGACAAAATAAAGTAGACTCATTCTTTTATATCAAACTCTGTTTCACTATATTAAATTCGTAATTATTTTCGTGCTTCGTAAGTTCGCGGAAAACTTCATAACATTTCAATATAACACTTATAAAACCTACGCAGCTAATATACTAAATGTGATCACTACGTAAATAATATATATCAAAATAGAAGAAACAACATAAAGCAATTACGCTTGGTTACAGTTCGAAATTCTTAGAACGGAAAACTTATACTGAAACTTCTATTTACTGACGAAATATATAGACTTTATGAGACATCTCCCACGAGATCGCCGACCACAACCGCATGTTATCCGATGATCTACGTAGTGGAGTACGGTAGACGGGACATATTGATTTCACTCACGAAAAAGCGATTTTAAACACCAATTCATAGTATTAAGAACCATTTTCCCATAAAAGAAGCGCTGAGAAAAAATTGTAAGATATTATTTACGTCCAGTGATATCTATTACTAATAGCCCGAAGCGTATTCAAATCAATTTACAAATGGACCATAAAAATGAATGTTAAAATGTTCAACTGATATCCTTATAAAGTAAGCGACACACCTTCTCTAAAACAAATATCTGAGGCTTTTAATATTTCATAAGTCAATTCTTGATAAGAATCAGGGTTTGTCGCATTTAGTTATTGTATTAAGCTATAGTACAGTAAGTATAGATGAGGTCTTATTTGGTTTTCAATATTGTATAGTGATAATTTCGTGTAACCCTCATATAACCAAAATTAACAAATTATTGAGCCTAAATTTCAAGAAATAAATTTCAAAATTATGTCACAGCAGTTAGTAAAATTTGTAGATAGGCAATGTCTGTCCCGTATATGTATATTTATTCTGAAAGTGTACTTGTATTCACATGAAAAAAATGTGGTCTTCAAAACCGCTAAGTGTTCCGTTCGTATCAAATGTAGTCTAAGCCAAATTCAAAACGTTCCCACCGTTTCGCTTCACCGCCCATGAATATAACATTTCTAACTTCCATAATTATTTTTCTCGTGAACCAATACAACAATTATAGCATTCGTCACGATCTCAGAATGGATGGAGTCTATTTAATCACTCCTTATAAAAAGCGATGTAGTTTATCGGATCAAGTGGGAAAGAGTTCGTACGTAAAATAATTTTCAAAATTATTTTTTTGACTATTGATTAAAAATAAAAATATTTTCTCCGGTCTAATATTGCTTTAAAGACAGTAAACATAGTTATACTTTTCAGTAAAAAGGAGTCATGCTCAACAAAATTCAAAAGGAAAAAATATGTTTTCTTATTTTCCAAACGTATCTAGTTACGATCATACGCTTCGTAAAAAAGTTACGTGCAGGCTCCCGAAGAAGTTTCAGTCTACGTCTACCTTCGAACACAGTTCATGAGCGTAAAATGTCTCAACTCGTACTTACATGAGACATAACAATATAACAATGAAACTATATCCCGTGCGAGACTGAGGTACAAATAGTCCGCCCCATTCGAATTCACGTCAAGTCGGCGTATTTGTAATTCAACACTGAGTCCCCACGCGTACGTATTGTTTCACCTACAACCGCTAAAGGGGAAGCTCTTTGTTCATAAAACATTTAATAGTCGCGAATCGTTAATGAATATCGCCCGAGGCTTTCAAATTAGGCAAGTAGGGCGTCGCGTCGCCATGTCCTTGACTTGAACAATATTGCTAACCTCAGAACGGAAACGTAATTGTAACCGCAATGACAATTCGTCGTTTACCCTGCCTTCTCATCCATGTTGCTTCTATCGAAAAGTCATTATGAAATTGGTTTCGAAAATAATAACTACGATATTAAGTATCGTACGATCTAACTCGTGAAAACTGATTTACGTTTAAAGAGAAAAAAGTGACGTATAATTTTACGCACTGCAGAATCGTTGATTTAATTAGGGCCGTTGTATTTATTTGAAATAATAATCAACATTAAAAACAATACTTCTAACGTTTGAACAAACGCGAGTAACAGTTTGCGAATAATTCTAAAGTTATAAATATTTATTAAAATTATACAAAGCTCATGAATAATCAGCGAAACTTTTTGTTTTGTTTCAATTCTAACGTTTATGTACTAGGAAAAAATAATGGATTCGTAAACAACTCTCCAAACTTCTACCAAACAAGCGAAACCGACGCCGCGCCGTATTAACAGAAAGCTCATAAATATAAAGTAATGTTGAGGTGCGATCCAATATTGTTAAACCATGAACATACTCAAGAACAAGACAACTTAGATTTTATGGGCTTCGGAAACCTAAAGGCTACGTAGGTGAGGCAATTTCGAGGGGATTCTAATTTCGTAGAGCCAGTAAACCGCTGTTGAGATGACGAACTGGCACCGAGGAGATACTCTTCATTAAGGCGGGGTGGAGCGGGCCGCGGGTGGGACGGGCGATGGCTTTATGGGACAATTTGCATTTACACGAGCCCAAGCACAGATTACGCCAGCACTTATCCGCCTGTCGAAATGAGCCTCACCTCCCGCATCGCTAGAGCCTACAACCAAACAAGCCTTTGTTTATATTATGCTGAATTTTTAACCGTCATTTGTTTTGACGGCACGCTCCTTAAACACGACGCTGTTCAACGCTATAAGACTTTATTGTCGGCTGTTGTTACTTTTTGTGTTTACGTCCGTGAATACTAGACTTGACTTTTATTTTTCCATTATATTATGACATCTAATTCTTTTAATATAAAATTGGAACTCAACTATTCTTTAACGTGAACTACAGTCAATACTTACATTCCTACATAGTTATGAATTTAACCATCAAAACAGTCTGTATGTGTTATATTAAGTGAAGACCAAACTACTTCGTACGAAATAGCTTTTAGTACAAGCACTTCCTGTAAAATGTTATCACAAGGCTAAGCCGGTAAACAAAGGGACACAAAGCATCGAACACACGTAAGCTCCTCTAGAATTGTACCGAAATTCCTACTGACCCACTTGTACCTTTGAAACGCTCATACAAAAGCACGTCGATGCAGGAACATGATTCTACGCGTCCGTCTAACATCAATTTAGAGCCCGTATGGTTAACGATAGGACTATATAATTACGAAGCAAATTCAAGAGGAAATTGCCTGGTTCTATAAATTTTGTTTAACTATTTAATATGAGAAGTCTATCCAAAATGATAAATGATACAAACGCGATGGTGAAGCAACACAGTTATTAGTATAAAGTTTATTTTATTAATATATCCAAATAACATTATGTATATACATATTCATTATGTATATTTTCTTAAATGCAAATGTTCAAATATTTCAACATCTCTCGTCATCACTCCTGTACATACAATCTCAAGTGATTAAACGTTTTATAGATAGACCCAGGTGCATTTAAATATTACCGTCATTGATATTATAGTTAATAGATATGTTATACATCAACAAATAAACCGAAAAAAGTGTTCCCTACAATAGCGACAGCAAGTAAAAACGATGGAAAAGAGATAAATGATAAAACCGACAAGAAAAAAAGAGAGTTTTGTCAGTAGGGCGTCAATTAGGACGTCAAATTTTTGCGCTTATAACATATATATTTAATATCATATCATTGATTACCGTACACAAACATTAAGATAGTTTAACACATTAATATTCATTGGCGCGCACGATCGAACTATTTGCCACGCTGTCGCCACTGGCGGTGCACGTATACCATACCCTTAATCAGTGAAATTGCTAAGTAACCGAGCTGAACCAAAGTTTGTATGATAATGAAATAGCGGAAACGTTACCAACGTCCCCAATTTGAATTTCACTACCGCAGGTAAGGGAATTGACAATGTAATCTCAATTAGTTTAATGTGTAAAGCGCTATATAAAAATGTATTACGCACAACTTTTTTAATTGGATGAGAATAAGGTTACGTTTATAATGACACCTAGAGCTTCGATTATATAAAGAATTAACTTTTCAAATTCTTAAATTTTGTAGAAAAAGATTTTATTCAATTTACTAAAAGCTAAAACTAAACTAAACACACACTAGATCGACGATATAAAGATTACTTAACAAACATGTGTATTCGTGTATCTGTAAAATTTAATCAGTATCGGAAATTCTGTACCGTTACCAGGGGTCCAGCAGTTACTCGTGGTCATTTAAGTTCACTGAGACATGAGATTGACCGATTTGAATAAACGCGTTGCCAGATAATGTATTCCTGTGGCAATTCTTGAATGTAACATTGATAAAAGCTTCCGCTAAGTTTGATATAGAAATTGCTGTCTTAATAATTCAATATTCGATATAACGAAATAAGTTTTTGAACAATAATTATTACATAACTTTTAAAAATACCTTTTAAAATGATAATTAATAACGTATGTAATTATAAATTTCTAATAACATGTTTTGCCTGTTTCTATTTTACTTAGAACTATTTTTCTACCGTGTGAATTTTCCCTTCGAAACTCCTAATTTACTAAAATTATTAGCAGATAAGTCTTTAACAAACATTTCAGAACGTTATGAAACTTTCTAAAAAAATGTTTCATTACTTCAGTATTTATTTAAAGTACCTATAATTAGAACATAACACTTATTTTCCGTTTCGCCTTTAAAGTCCCTAATTTGCTAAAATTAATAATGTTCTTTGGTCTAGAACCGAGCGAGCGCTTTTACTAGTGTAGTCGTCAATTTGCCGAAGTTCGTCACAGCGTTTGTTTGCCGTTCATCGTTAAACGGACAGCCATAAAGGCCGCAAAAGAACAATTTTCGCAATACCACCACGAAACCGGAACCGAAACGTTGCAATTTTGAAACGTAACAGTTTTTCAATCTCGGTACAAATGGTTGAACATTTACAAAGCTTAGGAAATACAAATGGGTCGCAGGTGTTTGTTTGTGGGAAAAAATGCGAAACACCCCTTCCTTTCCAATTTCAGACGTTCTTGTTGATAGTCTTATGGTACGATTCTGGAATTTGTTTTACTCTTGTGTTCTGAGATACCGTTTATTCATCAATGATTAAAGATGTCAGTTTATTTGCCAACTTTTATAAAGATATTTATCGTGTATCCAAAATAAAGCGTTGCATTAGACACACAACAGTATCCGGCTCGATTTATCATTAGCAGTGTTTATAATGATACATTTTGACTAATAAAAATCAAACATTAAATATTGAAAACTTACCTAATTTATAGGCAGTAGCTCGATGTTATAACGCTGCGTCGATCCAATTCATTAGCTATTGGTGAAATTTTTTATATAAGTCGGCAACTGCAACAAAAAACAAGCTTTTGAGTTTATCGTTAACCTTACACCAGTGTATTGAACTTCACAAAACCCTTTAAATATTTATGTTTAACAGTCTAAGAATAAACAATAACGACATGAAAATTCATGACCACTTAATGATAATATAATGTATGTCAGTCATCATATTAACAACCTTCTCAACAACTATTACAACCATTATTATGCGTCGATAAAGGATATTCACGTTTAAGACCCAATAAAACAGACCTTCATAAATGAGAGTTTATGGACTCGTAATTCATGATCTTTCTTACTACTAGCACTATGCAAGTATTTCTTCGCTGTAAACATTAAAAATTTTTCTACAGACCAAAATTTTACAACCGAATTTAAAGAATATACTTAAGAATACATCTGGTGTCTTAGAACGCTTTATTCGTTTAAGCAGGAAAAGTTTTGAGAAACGAATGGCGATTGTGCTTTCATCGAGGAAAAGTCAGGCGTCGGCGTCGCGCACATTAGATTCGAGATATAACTTCTCCGAACAGAATGAGCTTTAAAACAAAAGCAGAAAGTCGCCGAGCACAGGTGTCCGAGTGCCTTGTACTCTAATCAAGTGGAAACGTGTGCTCAGACGAACGGACCAGCACAGGACGACCCGTTCATTCACATGAACGCCACACGCGACCCGACGGAGTTTAATCTACGCGTCCAATATCAAACAAATCTCAGCGCCGACTCTCACAAAAACCCTTTAAAAATGCCTATTTAATTTTCAAATACAAAGCCCAGTCAGAACTTTACACAGCCTTTAACAAGAGTGAATTATAGCCATTCAACTTAATGCCTCGCAGTTAATACAAAGACTTGAATAAATGCTGGTCAAACAAAACTTGCGCTTATCTCAGAGAATTATATTGCATGAGCCCGTCTCGGCAAAATACGCAGCGATGGACGGATAGCGACTGAGCGAGTGAACAAGCGAGCATTCTTTTGTTTCCATTATGGATAAGCGCAACTCGTTATGTGAAGAGCCGAGTAAACCTTTTGACATTTCGCTAAAGGGTTCATTTCGGCTGATTAATGTTGTAATTCCTTCGGTTGCACGTACAAAAAAGACAGTGAAAGCATTTATTCGACGACGACTCGTGAAGTGGAGAAAAATGAGGGGAATTTATCTAAAGCGTGTATCGTGGCGAGCGGCGATGGGTATCTATTTTAATACAACGCTATTTTACTGAGAATATATCGTAAATAAATGTCACAAAGCGAAAAATGGACAGCTAATGTATTGTATTTTGTTAAAAATTATTTATAATGACTGGTCAAATTAATTTTCTTTTAATTCATTTAGTTGGAACGTTTATTAATGACATAGCAGTTAAAATATATTACCATACGCGTATGATATGTCACTTATATTAATGTTACTTCATGTTTAATCATACTGTGAAACAGTTCCTATTAAAAACGCTGCATTAGAAAACAATTTAAAACACTTTCTAGAAATTCATTGCCCATATTGTCGACAAACGAACTGCTTTAATTAGTAGTAATCCGAAGTAGCAGTGGATGACGCTGTGAAAATTAGGCGACAATATGGCCCTTCCCCTCTTGAAGCAACTGTCTCGACGCAATTACGTATTCAATATTAACAAAGTTTTGTGCGCAAAGCTAAACAAGAGCACCTGCCACAAAGGCGAGCTTTAGGCTCCAGTTAACAATCTAGCTCATTAGCACGGCATTTCCTTTGCCCAGGTTCAGAAAAAATCGCGTAGATTAATTCGACTTTGCTCCTGTAATTTTTTCAATACGTTAACGAGGTAACTCACGGCGTACGTTGCAAAGTTGCGCGATGCTGCCTTTGCTCGTACCGCTTCCAGCAGCGTCCTGCTTAATTTTCTTTTCAAACTCTTTAAAATTTCCATCCCTTTTAAGATTCGCTGGAAAACGCTTTGCTCTAAGAAATTATGTAGCTACTATGCAAATTCCTAAGTAATTCAGCTATTGCGCTCGAAGCCGAACGGGATTGAAGTTTATACTCAGTTATTGCTTTTAAATTTTAACGTAAACCTTTTCAGGGGTACATTTATGTTTTCAAACCTACATGATATAGAATTTCAAAGTTGTTTAAATTTTCTGATATAGGTGAAAATAATAATAAATTCAATTTCGTATCTGGTAAAGTTGTACTTCGTATAATATCCCAGACTTGTAAAAGTTTATTTAACGTGATAATTGGAGCTAGCGCCAGACAGCTAAATAGAAGCAATTTAAATGAAATGCGTTCTTATCTTTTAGATTAATCCTTTTATTTATATGTATAAATCCAGAGATTTGTCTAGCCGTATTATCTCCTTGTAAGACGTAAACCTGTGTAGGCGGGTTGTTTATTTAGGAACCTGCAGAACATTTGTAAGAACTGGTCGGCGACTGTCATTTTATAGAACGCTGTCTACGAGTTATAGAAAACCTGTTGTTCCTTTTCGATTAGATTAGACGGGGATTTATTTAGCTTTAAAGACACATCTCAGACTTCTATCTTGGGAACTTATTGTTCTTTAGATTTTCTCGTAAACACTACATTTCGCCACAACGCTTATTTATAGCTTTTTCAAACAAAATTCTTTATTTAAATTTATTAAACGTGAAAATTTGTTTCGTATCTGTTCGTAAT
The DNA here is from genome assembly GCA_018238005.1 of Eurema mandarina. Classification (NCBI taxonomy): domain Eukaryota; kingdom Metazoa; phylum Arthropoda; class Insecta; order Lepidoptera; family Pieridae; genus Eurema; species Eurema mandarina. The sequence goes on along the minus strand of DWAJ01000118.1, from coordinate 25,817 downwards.
AAACACATTCCATTAAAAATAAAACGAATGAACACGCAATGGCACATTAAGAACGATTCAAAACGTCAAAACATCAGATTTCATTCCAAGAAAACAAAACTTGACGATGTTCCGAGAACGCTCGACTGCCATCTTAATAACCACCCATGAGTCTCGAACTTATAATTATTACGCAACAAAGTTAATGAAATTTAAAATAAACTATATTTAGAGTGCCGTCACTGAATGTTTGCCTACACACTTTTAAATAACAAATAAAAAACATGTAGGAACGTATATGACGTATATACTTTAACGACCTACTTTGTGATCCAGTTATCTGTTATTATAGCAGGCGAATTTTTAATTCCCAAAAACGAAACTAAAAGTAGGTTTCCTTTCAGTGTTTTGCCAGTAAAATACCTACAATTAAATCAGTTATTCCGAAAAACATTCCCACTAACGAAAATCGTACCGTATAAGCATTCGTCAATTCGAATGTTATTCTTTAAAGAGTCTCACAGCGATAATTTCGAGCCGCTCTTAATATTTAAAACGTCAAAAGGTTGAAGGAACACACAGGTGCGTGTCGGTAATTAAATAAACATTTAATTACATTTAATACATGTTAATATATGTGAGAGCATGTACTTGGAGCATCTCAAACATGAGATAGTCACGTTGAGCTCAGAGCAAATAATCTCTAATCTACTATTTGGATGTCCGTTTACTCTGTGCAAACGTTCATTGCAGCTAGCGATTTGACTACTACAAATAATTAGTAATGAAGTAAATTTATAGACATTTATATAGTTCAAGGACTTCGTGGATATATCTGAATATAAATATATGTGTATCTTTTTGATAATTATTATTAATAGGTCCTAATAAAATTCGGCCAAGTAAGTTCTTATTGGGTGAAGAGCATGTAAGCCGTAAGCCTCCTGTGATTAAGCGGAACTCAGGATTTTGGGTCGCTAGAAATCCGACATAACCTATTGTCCTGTCCTTGAGACCCATTGGTATCCTATAAGAAATTCCCCAGCATAAGGACACGTAACTTACACTTAACACCTCCTTAATCAACGTTACTTTATTAAATATACATAACAGAATAGATTAGTCGAATATAAACATATGGCAACTGTCGCGTTTTCGCTTTTCACACAACATAGCCTGCGGTTCGTTGTAATAGTGTAATGTTATGTAGACAAGTGATATAACGGAGACCCCACCTTGTGCGGCTCACGCGATAGGGTGACTTACTGTACTGGCGAGTAGAAAAGCTTACATTTGAATCTACATATCTTGCTTTAATTTTTGTCACTTCTTTGAGTTAAGGTTTCTACCTTACATGAAATAATACTGATACTTAAGGACACTAATTTTAACACATCGCGATCTAGTTCCTCGCTAGCTTGTGCCATAACATTATATCATAATCTAGATGATATGGCATCTAGATAACTAATAAATTATATTTAATAATAACATAGCAATATATTTTTGTTAATAACATAACAATAGATGTCCTATTGTTATGTTATTAACTTAAGAGGAGCCTCTACTTATAATACATAGCAACACCCAGACTCCAGAAATATATTAGTATTATCAATAAAGATCAATCAACGCTAATTGCAATGCTAGTCTTATGTGTAATTAAAGAATACAGCTAGAATAAAATAATTCAAGACGAGTCATCGAAAAAGTTACAAACATTTAGGGCAATTAAACTTTAACTCTGGGTCATAAAACGACTTCCGTACAAGGCACTTTTAAGAGCAGTTTAACTTAAAAGAGAAATGGATTGTAAGTAAAGAAAGACTCACAATAAATGCTGGCAAACTAAAAATTCGACTGCATTTTAATGATCACAATTCACTACTAATTTATAATATTTATGGTACATTTGATATAGAACTTTATATAATAAATCTCCAGACAAACCTTCAATTTATCTGAAGATAATTAGATGAAGCTAGCAATAATTCAATGGATTAAATGTACCCAGGCTATAATTTGTTACTAAAAGTACCGTGCACTGAACTTAATAACATATTATACAGACTTACAATCGAATTGTTTTATATCAATTTCATAATAAATACGTCTGTTTCGAAGACAAAAATGTATTGAAAAATCGAAAAATAATTTTACGCACTAAACCCTTTTCGTTCTAACCGTACGAGTCGGACGTGTAGAACTTTTTGAATTATTATTAATCATCGCGCCGTACGGTGAGCTATAACGAATAAAAATGCAAAATACACATTTAATTTTAGCTAGACGAGGGGAATTGGCGCCCTCTCTAATTAATTAGATACCCACCTGCTATAAAACACACTGCGGGGAAAGTTTGCGTCAGAAAAAATATATTTTTAACTGTTAATTACGTGTTATTACAAGAGTGTGGTGTAAATATTCATTATGAATTTTAATAAACAGCCAACTTTTGTGAAGATAATTGAAGCGTTAACCATTTTACAAATGTTTGTATGTCGGTTTTTTAATGACATTTCAGTGGGATTACTATCGTATATTAATATTTAGATTCAGTAGAATTGGGTTTAATTAATGATCTTTTTGTATGACACGTTAAATAAATGACTATTATATTTCTTAAGAAGCTCTTCCTAACACAGTAGGTCATGGGCCTATTTATAACAATTCATTTGGGAGCATTTATCAAAACTCGATTGTGGGTGGCGGCGTGTGGTATGAGAAGGTTATTGCTTTATTTTTTACATCAATTTCATAAATTGCCACTCATATTTGAAAAGTTAAGCATTATTTAATACTACGAACATTTTTTTGCTCAACAAAGCATTACCTATAGTATTTTTCTTCGCGAGTTTTAAATAAAATTTTTGATCTCCCATAAACTATATTAATTCAAAAACTTACCTACTAAAGTACTGATACTGATATTTTTATAATAAACAAGCATTGCAATTTCTAATAATTTTAATCCCTAATACCAGCCTAGACACGATCATTGTTTAGAAAACAGTAATTTCAAACAATCTCCATAACTGGTAGTATTAAGTCATTTAATAAACGTCAGATTAATACGCAATAATCCAGGGCAGTCATTGGCCGGATCATAACCAAAGTCTTCAGTTAGTGAGGAGCCGCGGCGCGGGTGAAAAACGACCTCCATTAAGGAAGTGAATACATTTAAAATAATCGGCTTAGCCGTCCGACGTTGACGTATATTCCTACTTATCTCACGGAGATACCCGCACAGATATCCAGAACTAATCCCTTACACAAACAGCTGAAAAAGACTCGGCACTCCTTGTTTGGGCGATGCAAGTAATTGTATGGAGCACGGCCGTCTCTTCGATTTGAACAAAAGGCATCTAATAATTTATGCCTATAATCTGACGCGCGCCTCGTTCGCTCCGGTTTTATACGTTTTTGGAATCACTACCAATGCTCTTTGTTGAATTCAGATATTAACTTCACAATGCCGGCGACAGTCACAATATTACTAGCGTGCGCGTTCTTTATCCAGTTCTTTATTCGCTGTCAGGCCACAATATTTATATGGTGCTAGATTAAACGCGAGATATTTGAAATTCAAAGTTTATTTGTTGATTGTAAGCTTAGTATTATTCATCGAGGCAGTTTGAGATTAATATAGCTTTAACTTTATTGACATAAATTTAACTTTAGTATTATATCTTTATAACGCTGTCAAACAATGTAACTATTTGTAGCAAATGTATCCCTCTTGATACACATCATTTCTCTTTTGTGGGATAAAGAAAGTCATTAACCGTTACCTAAACTAACAATAATAGACAGATATTAATAAAATAAAAGAACGAGCGATCTTTACGATTCGTTTAAACTTTAAAGTTTGTGAAGCAGCATATCAGGAAATGGCCATTATTTTTTAAGGACTTCCTTTGACGGCAGGCGCCGTATTTACTTTTACAAAGACATAACTTTTAATGGAGTTACAATTATAGGTCCTTGAAGATTCGGCGAGAATAAATAAAAAACTGTCTTTATGCCTTGTTCTATGTCTATCAACGAATTTGCAAAGGCCTTAATTTTTTATTTTTTTGGAGAAATGTATAAAACAAAAATAGGTAGTTAAGTGAACTCCCGACTACTTAAATAACATAGCAAAGTACGAGTTACATTCCCGTTCATTTCAAATGGATTAAAGAAGAACAGTGCAGAGTAAAAAGTTAAAACGAGTCGATTCAAGCTGAAAGCTGAACGAAGTTGACATAAACGTTTAAAACAAAACTTGGCAACAGTGAATACAGGTTGAAACAAAACGGTCCAATCACATCTGCTACAAAACCGATATTACTGGGATTGCTGAGCGACAAAAGTTCCCACATAAAACAGGAAGCGCTGTGCACCATGTTTCATACAAAGTAACGGCTTTGCAATCGCTTCAACTATATGCTTAGCTCCAAAACAAACAGCGCAGACTGCTCATTTTAACGATTCAATAAATTCAACATTAGTTTTAAACCAACTGCGTTTAACTTTCTTCTATAATTATTACTTGGTATAATACTAAGTTGGTATTCACTGTTAGTGTGTACCTATGTATGCTTAGATCTTTAATTTACTTCACGTGTTTGTAGATAGGTAACTTTTTTAATGACTCAAAAGGAAATAATGTGATAATAAAACTTCTATATGTAATAAAATATTCTCTAATAATAATTTGAACATATTTTTCTAACTAGAATGGTCGATACAGCAATTACAAACAATTTTAATTAGATGTTTTAATAGAAAAGCAATTATTGAAAGACGATTAATTAAAAGAACGACAACAAAATTGGTACTTCGCTATAGAAAAAAGGAAACGATATGGTGCCAAGTCCGTAATTGAAGGTATAATTGAATGAAAGCAGCATAAAATGGAAAACTAGTTGAGTATCGCCCTGCCGTTTAATCAAACAAGCATTATCGATTGAACTACAACGGTGGATGTCTCCAATTAAACTTTACTTGCCATAAGCAAGAAACCAATACGAGTTTTTTTTTAAATTTTAAATCAATTTACAAAGGAGTTTCAATTCAGGTCACCTATAAAAATATAACGGTAAATCCAAAGCATCAAAATTAACAAATATTAATTACTAACAAACACCAATATAGGACAAGTAGCGGTTAACGATTAAGACCACACTCTAGCGCACACCTCTACAAAACATCTTACAAATTGTTGCTATAAATAATAAAATAAACATTAGTCAATGTCGCCACTAGATACTGCTTAAGATTCCAGTTGCCATATAAAAATATTCTCGAAGTGAATTCGAATGACACTCAATATAAAGTGGCGTGCACACGTTTGTATGACGTATGAGTGTATCTAAACTCGAAGTAACGCTTTGACATCACTCATAGCTCGAGGGTCTGACTGCGGGAGTATAAATAAATACAATTACATTCTGAGAAATAAGTTTCGAGTACTGGACTTATTGTAATTGGAATGTTGAAGTGAATAGTAGTCTAGTCAAACTCGTGGGAGTTATCGGTCATTTGTCTTATTATTTTTAACAAAAACATTTCTTGCAGCTTTAGTTGTAGGTGCGATTACGATAAACACAATAATATTTGTACTTGTATTGTAAAGGTAAAAACGATAGATAAAGTTTCCTGTATAGTATTTAAATTAAAATAAAAGCATAAATTGTGACAGAAAATCAAAAGGTGTGAAGCAGATATCCAATATCTATAAAAGCTAATTCTAAAATAGCTCCATCTTAATTCTGTAGACGTTAAAAGAAGTATCGTAAACTTCAATAGTCTTACTAAAACCGAAGATCACACTAACGACCACCGCGACTTAATAAACTATTAGTTTTTAAAACATTAAAGACAGACGTATTTAACACACACATAAATGCGTCAGGGCGTAGCTGAAGATAGCGTTGCGTTTAAATTTAAGTATTGGATGATCGGCATATTTCCTTGACACACACATGTAACCAATAGCGACAGTTTGAAACCCTCTTCCGTACCGTCAACTCTGACGAATTAAGTTATTAACGCTTCAAACAGCTGCTTTACACAAATCAAAGAACCTATCAGTGTGCACTCAGAAAGCACGCTCGCCGCCTTCCAGTCTTTATGTCCATTTTACGAGCTCTTTCATATTTTACTTTCAGGCGCTCAGGAAGCACGATTGTTTCTACAGCAAAATACAGCGTTGAGTCATTCAGTTGTTTGCGTGACGCACCCACAGGCCATTAAAAATACTCTTTAGCGTTATAAAAGAAAAGCTGGCTCTTTAATTTCAAAATGTCCTCCAAATATGCAATTGATACGAAATACGACGTTCAAAGCAAACATAATATTGTGAGCCCGAATGATATTATTTATCATTCACGAGCGACGTATACCTTTGATCTACGAACGTAGCAGAATTACTAAAGCCAGCGAAATTTAAGCAACCTCGCAAACTCGTCAGCAATAATTCTACTTAACACTGATACACTGTGGTGAAATAGAACATTATAATTTACTATCTCATGGTGATAATGTATCTTGAGTTTTATGTAGTCCATTTTACGGGTTATTTTTGTGTACAATAAGTGTAAAACACATTTTGTCAGGTGTTCCACGTCGTTCATTTCAGCGTGCAATATCTTAGCACGCGACCCGACTTGTCATCGCACCGGGCTGGAAGGTAAAACGAGTGGTTATAAATTATTTACAATTCCGCGCGAACGTCGAGTATTTGTCACCCTGGGGCCGGGTATTAAGATATTGCTACGTATTCCTAAGGGTCTCATTACGAGCCGGAGTGGGCACACGATACCTCTAATATTTCATCCTTAACCTCTACACGAACCAACTAAGAAAATAGCTCTTACGAAAATGTATATTCCCCCGATGTTTGAATAAAAATTACTTAATGCACTGAATCGCTCTTTCCGTTATTACGTTCGTGGGAATACCTTAAACTTCGCGCTAAATGTTTGTGTTAAAATAATCGCTATCAGACTGTAAAAGATGTTTATAGTCTATAAAAATGATCGTTTAGGTTACATTGAACCAATTGTTGAGCATTTAAAGTGAATATTTATGGAACGAATTTTATTATGTAGCGGCTAAATTGGTTCCCAAAATTAAAAGAACGAACGGACATCGTTATTTGAATTCTGACATGTTGGTATGAGCTGTCACGGCTGACTGAAAAAAGTTAAACAAATAGAATCATCATTAACTTTACATTAATAATATAAGTCTATTAAGTCGTTCGTCAAGAAAAATAGAATTAAAAATGTTGACATCTGGTAATGCGATCACATTTGGCGCCCGCAGCGCCCTACCACCGTTCAATTTACTCACACAATGACTTTAATATAATACAGTTATCATAGCGCTGGCTGGAGTTATAATTTTCATTATAGGAGAATTAAAGAGATGCTTTCGATGTTATCTCGAGCGTGAGTCGCGTGTGAGGAAACTGAGATGAACGTTATTAAAAAAGCACATGTGCCCGAGATGCGTATCGCAGCGTTCGTTAATTACTTTTGACACGCAGCATATGATTCAATTATCATATGATTTATACGGAGCTTTGAGTACGAGACGCGGGGGTAGGCTCGGTTTATTTAAGCGTTAACTAGCCCGTTATTTCAAAGTATCGCATTGCTGACAGATGGCAAGCTGATTCTCACAGTAGTGGCTACTGTTTCGATAACGAAATCACGCTACCGGCCTGCTTAGCAAAAGAATTAAACAAAAAATGTGTAGTGTGGGAAATTATTTTAATCTCACAGAAAAAAGTATTTTTATTATTTCGGTGTTCAATTACGAATTAATTATTAAAGCTCATATACTTATAAAGTTTCTTAAACTGTTTTTATGTAGCAACATAGAAAAATAAAAGGAGTATAAGAATAAAATATGCACGCGTACAAGAAATTTACTCAAGCTTATCCAAAATCACAATTCATGAAAGCGGCCCAAGAGCATTTTCTCATCCCATTAAGCAGATCGCCTTAAACGGATATAGTATGTAAGACTATTCTAAACGCATAAATTATTCTATCGCGTGCCACATCTTAGAATTCGGGCGTTAGACTCACAAAAACCAGCTTAATTGCTTAACTAATCCGTCCCTTGACCACATCAGCAAGTTCTTAATCGCTTTATACACAGAAGATCGCTGTGTACATTCGTTGACTCAAAACTTTAAGCTATAAATAAATACTAATTACAAGTAAAACATAAAGATAACATCTCGGTCCGAATTCTTCGGATTATGAAGCCGCATTGAACTGTTTCAAAAAAAACGTGTCTACCATCAATAGTAAATCTTCCGTGACGCGTAATGGTCTTACCGGCTTATTTATTAGCGTAGCTCGTTTCGAATAAACCGTTTAATAAATATTATCACACTTTAAGTAGTCAACAAACGTGAGAAGATAGCTGTTGACCCGATTCGTGATATTTGTCTCGTTTTCGGGATTAAAATTGATCGCTGCCGAACGACAATGTCTTCTGTTTGTCGAGTGTGTCTTTTGTAAATAACGCAGATGGTATATGAATTCACTTTGTACGATTTAACGTCTTAGAATAATTAGTTAGGATTTAAAATAGCTTTCGAGTGTACTTCAACAACAACAGCCGTTCCGCCGAAGTGTAAAAGGGATCTTCGTTTCTAAAGAGATTTCAATGACACCACTTACGCCTGCATTTGGCAGCAGGTATTTTTTCATATATCCGGTATTTTTAAAAGCATTCAATAGTCACAAGTGTGTATTGAAACGGGAAAGCAATTAGACAACACACAAAAATATTCTCCATCCAAAAACATTTTAAAATGTACTCTAAGCTTAGGTATTATATTTTTACGTTCTATTTATATAAGTAAGCGTAACGACGCTTACTTATATAAATAGAACGTAAAAAGGGCTTTTAAATGAAATGTACATTATTTAAAATATTTCTAAATATAAAAGTATGTTAAACAAGCAATACGTTAAAAACATTTTTAAATAAATATCAAATAGTAGGTAACAATAGAGAGTAATAAAGTCATTTAGTGAGGCAATGTCTTGGCGGGGTTCCCACATTTGCCACCACATGGCTTGCATCAAAACAACTCCAATACGCTATTCAATAAATCCGGATTACTTGTCACTGATATATTTAAACCATAGGAGAGATCACTTTCGTTCCGTTCAAAATCGTTTTAAAACCTCGAAACCGTGGGTTTATTATCCTCTGCGTTGCAACTAATAGTACATTATATTTGAGTAAGGAAGTGCATGTTGTTGCAGCTTATATCCCGAGCTACCCGCTGAGACATTCGAGTCAGCCGTCCGTTTTTTGTGACAAACCAACCGAGTCCCATAAATAATAGGTAGGGGTCGTGCTATGCGAGTTTTGTAATAAATTCGATGCTCTTTTGGTAGCAAAGTACGATTGAATTATGGTGATGCGTTAAGCCGGCTAACGCTGCTGGATCCATTTTTATTTTCTTTTCATTTCGCTAAGCCCGTACTCGCTGCATTTGTAGACTTGCTTATCCTCCACGAGAAGTTACTTAAACTCGATCGTATATTGTTCTTTTTATCTTGCGTTTTCCTGCTCGCAACCGTATATCGGGTTACGTTACTCCATTTGAAAAAGACAACAAGCAGATGGTACATCCGTATCGGTTTTCGCCTAAAACAGTACACTTTTAAACCACCCGAGACTATCAATATTTCCTTCGATACACAGAGGTACATCTTATTCGATTTACAGTAAGATGGATTGGAACATCGGAGTAAAGAGAACATGCGGAAGAAATACAAGTGTTTTCTGTAAATAGGTACTTAGTTTGAAATGGCAAATAAATTTGCTGGTTGCAGTGTAATTTGTTTTATTTCAAGTGAGTTTTACCTCTTTGGCTTGTATACTATTTACGGTGTAAACTTATTGAATGTATGATATGAAGAATAATCAGATCTACCAACTTAAAACTGTTTTCCGTCATCTGAGACTTCCCATAAAATAAATGAGTTATGCTTGTGCAATTTGAATATTAATTAGGATGATTAATGGTTTAATTAATGAATTACTGCAATAAATTATTCTATAGAAGGAAATTATAAGTAGAAAAGGGGAAGCAAAAAATAAAATAAAACTTAATATTAATCTCATGTGTCTTTTGGTCTAACTCAATACCCATCATGTAGATACCCATAACTTCATTGTTCAATTAAGTCACGACCAAAAGCTTTTATAAATTCACGTCTGGTACATGTATGCTTTAGACTTAAGTCGCCACTTGGTATAATATCTAATTCTGCGCGTAAAATTTCCCTAGAGACGAAAATAAACTCAAAAACAGTTTTCCGCTTTCACGACACAAGCTATGTTTCCGGCACTTAACGAACAAAATATGCGACGGTAGCATTAAAGAGCCTTTATTTTAAAACCTGTCACTGTGTGCTTGGTGTGTATAGAGTTACCTCAGGAGTCGTTCGGTGGTCGGTGGCGACTTGACGGGCGGCGTGCGACCGCTCATCGCGAGTGCCTCTCAAATTACCCCGGATAAGTCAATCATTGGAAACGTCCACGTTTGCCTAAAATAAAACGTCGAATGTTGCGTGTGGCGCTCCCGGCATAATGCGTAGCGACAGCCGACATGTTTTGTGCGAGAAAATAAAATTGATGGCACAGGGACCGCTTCGGACTTAAATAGCTCGCCATTCGTGTTCCAGCTAAACGCTTTTGTCTATTTTATAACTGGCGTCATGTCTCCCGACACGCCGTGATATTCTCATTTCGTTACATATTAGTTTTGCGACGGGCGCGCGCTCACTAAACCGTTTCGAACAAAAGACTAAATTAAGGGTCGACCGCATATTAAAACGATTGTCGCTAAAGCTTGTTAAACTGTTGAAAAGGATGTAATTGGACGAGTGTTGGATTGGAAACCGGCAACGGGCTCTAATTTCCTCCTTTCGCCGCAGTCTTTCGGCAAATAGCTCTTCGCAAATCAAACAAGGGGTCGTCTGGATCTACATATCAACATCGTATTGTTTCTCTCTCATCATCGGGCTGACCAGAGGCGTTTTCGATTATCCGCCCTCGAGAACAAAGCCTGCGACCGCACAACCGAGTCAATTACATAGTTCAACAACTCAGCCCTTATAACTTTCATGAGCCACCACCGGAATACAGAAAAGGGTATTTGTTTTCAATACGTACGCGCGATGCGATTGACCCTTTGGAGTGTACGCATTGACTTTTAAATTACTAATCCCGCGGGAGCAAACAGAACAGAGGCTCGGGCGGTTTGTTTGCACGGTCGAGTGCTCTCGCATATCTTCATTAGCCGCCATGCGCCGGCCGACTTGTCTTGCTTGCTCAGCACTCGTGTGGCCATCCCGAACGACTGACTGAGAGCTAGCTGTCTACCACTAACCACTTGACACGAATCCTTTATAGCCCCTGCACTGTTTTATTCACTTTACAAACACAAGGCGAACAATAAAAATTCAACGAACAAACTCACCACCTAATTACGTATGCGGTAATAAAGTACAACGAGCTTAACGCGTTGCATTATGCAAACATGCACATCAAATTGATAAAATCTTAAAATGCGTACGGGACGTAATTAATTGAATTAACATTTTAATCAAATCTAGTTGTAGTGTACATATAAATCGTTGTCCGGAAATAATTTAAACTAGCAGCCATTATTTTAGTAAGTTCAGAGTAGCGTATCTATGAATGTTTATCTAAACATCTGAATAAGAATGGCTAGGCGGGCGAGCGCGGCGTCCGTTGGGACGCAGCCATGCGAGGCTATTTCATCTGATGGCTATATACCCCGTTTTTTACGTCAAATACACTCCACCCTTCCATGCCGAATGAATTACTTAATTTTACCACGCTCAAGCGGACCCATGGTGCGCAAATATCAAAATAAATTAGCGCAAGGGTTAATGTTGATTTTAATTTTTTGATAAACATACATTGTACCGAAATATAGACGTTAAATGTTGTTTACGTTTCATTATTACTTATATTATCTTCAACATACATGGGTTATTTTTACTGAGCATAGTCTAAATAAATGAACGTTTCTAATAATCTTAATTGAATACCTATATCATAAACGTTTATTCAATATCTAATATCTTTAATATCCATAATAACATGAATTAATAAATTGTTTCGTTCAATATCGACAATAATTAGGACCCTATTTTATGCGACACGGTATTGTTGCGAGCATGACAACATTAAGTGTAATTAATGTACGCTTTAATCCAAAATATTTCAATATATTCTCTTTGTAAAGCGTTCTTCACATCGCTAGTTATTAATGAGATGATATTGTTATTGGGAGCTATTGAACCAAAATATAAAAATACCCATTAAGTGTTAAACAACCGTAACCGATCGGAATTCGACTCGCTAGTTCTGAAATTCTTTTGTGCTCCACATAATAGAAGTGTTTGTGTTTGGGTGATTTTTTTGAGGCTAAATCAAAAATATAATAAGCGTCTACCTGGGCTAACCATCCATCACGCTCCCTAACCAGAAGAATTCATATTAATAAAATTTTATGAATAGACACCGCGAAGGTTTGATATCACTATTTGCAAACTTTATTTAAAAATATGATTGCCTCGGGCAGATGATATCAAGACATTAAAGCGTCTATTGTAGTATTTTCACAATAGCTCAATAATTGGCTTAATATTAAAGCTGGCTTGAGCGAGTTCAAAATACATGTTCGATTTTAAAAGCCTGCACCGCCCGGTTATTATGACTCGAGTTTTCTAAGCAATTCAAATGCTATCCTCATTTAGTTAATTAATTCTAACAAGTCAAGGTGGTTGTTACTCTAAATTGCAGATAAGGAAAGGATCCTCGGCAGCATTCGAAGCCCACTTTACAATTCACTGAATGTACACATGCGGTTTGGCAAAGAAATTAACATTGTAAATTGTTTAACATCTCCAACGTAAGGTTAATAGTGTAGTTGAAATAACAATGGGGGAAAAAACATCGCAATCACGCTAGTAATGTAGTTTTTAGTGTCTTCAGTTGAACTCTTTGTTAAAAAAAAGGCGACATTTGAATATTTTTTCAATACACTTTCGACAAGGCTGTGTAAAGTTTGAAAAGAAAGTAAGTAGAAGTTTGAAAGCCTAAGCTAACAAAAGACCTCGCGTATATTATTATTCAGAGTTTTATGAAAAATGACGGCATTATGATAGTATTATGTCTACTGAGAATGTTTCCTTTGCGGGCAAAGTGCCAGTTTACACAATAATTTGGCGTATCCTCAAAGAAAGTTTCGAATACATACTGATACAATGTAATGTATTTCCATGACACGTATTCTGCATGCAAATGTATTAAACTAGAACTGAGAGATAATGTCTTTGTTTCTTGTATAACTTACCGTTTAAGTATCCAATTATGCATACTATTTGCGTTTGTTGGAACAATAACTGCGATATGGTGTTTGAGTGTAACAAATAGGGCTTTTGATAAAAAACAAAACAACATACAGTTAAATTTCACTGTGAGATTGGCATCTGTTTAAAAATTGTAATTATATTTTGAGACTTCATACTCCTATATTTAAGGTTAAAAAATCTCAGTACTCTGGTCAGCCAACCAAATATGAGTACTAAAAATAGAGAACAGAAAAGATCACCTCACTAATTAATTCAATACAACAGCTGAACGAAAAGACCTCTAACGAACTCCGATTGCAGATGTCTCAATTCTCGGAATTCAAATATTCCGAATACTATCAGTGCGGCAAACGCTAGAATAATAGAAACATAACATTCTATATGCACATATATAAACATTCGGCGTCGTATAAATGTGCATATCATTACACTTAACAAGAGGTAAGCGGGCGTGTGGTCCTATTTCGATATTCAGCTTGTGTTTTTTGTTTTAGCTTTGGGGATAGACGATAAATAATGAAGCCGCATCAATGCTCAATTTTCTAGTAATTTATTTTGACACGAACGCATTTAACTAAAATTAATGGGACAAACGAATTTTATAAATGTAGGTGCACCATTTTTCTAGGTTGTTGGCGCGTTATGGCGAATTTGTGAACATGATAGAAAGTCTGACGCTAGATACAATTCAATGTACAGATAAGTATATCTGCTAGGATTAGAAAAAAGCAATCATGGGTACATATTTTGGTAGTTTTTGAAACTAATTATGCATATCAGATAAAATTCAACTGGTTTAATAAATGCAATGACTAGAATAAGAATGATTTGTCTGTAAAGTTTATGTCTTTACTTAAATAGATATTTACTTTCATATACCTACGGAACTCTTGGTAAAGTCAAAGCGTCTCTGCCTTTCCATTGTAATTTATACCCTACAAGCAATAGTGGTTGGATCTATTAAGATTCTTTGGGCTATAAAAAAGGTGCGTCATAATTAATAGCCGCCAATTATAGGGCAGTTGTTATATTTTGATATATGTAAGGAATATCCGGTACAACTTATTCAATAATTGCCTTAAATTGTTGAAAATGTTTTATAGTCACTTAAAATATGAAAACAGTAAATAAATTCAGGAATTATTCAATAAAGTAATATTATTTAAGTCATCAATATTAATCGTTCAACAGTTCATTTTTATTACAATAAAATTTTGAACGAAAAATAAATTCTTAATAACCTCTTTTTGAACGCTTATCCAATATAATATTTAATCTAACCTTTTAAAACGGCTTTCTACAGCCGAGCTTTAGACATTTCAATAAGTACTTTTTCTAAGAATTTATTGCGTGGGATCTTCAACGTTTCATGACAACAATGGTCTATACATCAATGACTTGGCATCATCGAACCAACCTTCAAATTATTTGTGATATTTGTGATATTCTTGGAACATTTAATAAACTAAAACGACGGTTAAAAACAATAATGACTTAATGTATACATACTAAAATAATGTATCTATTTAGCTCTTTAAAATGATGGGATTATTATATGATTTTCTATTAAAATAATAAAGGTGCTATTTGCGTTACTTATACTTTATTATTTTATATAGACGATATCTAATTAAAATTTACTTTGTTAGATGTATCACGTTTTAACCTTTTCAACATAGAGTATCTTAAAATAACTATTACAAAAGCTTATTTAATACCTGGTAATATTTACATACCCACGCCTCTTCATAATATAAGCGAGACACGATCCGCTTAAAATTCAAATATGGATACACGATAATTAAAAGTTCATCTGTTACATTATACGTTCACGATATGCTAATAAGAATATAATGGAGAAGAAAACAATAAGGCTTCGTAATAGAATTACTTAATAACGAGCGGGACCCATCAATCACTGATATAGGATGCGATCTTATCTGAAATGAAACTCATCATTTATAGATCTGTCCGTCGGCACTGACCGAATATTAATAATAGATTTATATCTGGTCAACTGCACTTCTTAACGGTACTATATACATTATACAGGGTGTTAAAGACTCAGCTAATCCCAAAATAATCGTAATTAGGATCCCTTATGATCATAGCTTAGTGCTTTGATACTGACGCTAGATTTTTGATATAATGTTTGATGTTTTTATTGTGTTGATATTTTTAGACCAGCAATGTTGTGTATTTTATCTGAGATCTAAAAAAGTGAAAGATGGAGAAAATTTAAACCTATTTTATACGGTCATATATATTTTTGGAACTCCGTCATCTACACTCAGTATGTATATTAAAGTAGAGTATCACTACCATCAAATTACAGGGTTCAATGCGCTACACGAATAGCGGTGTAATTGAAGCATTCGGACTTTGTTTAATATGACCAGTCGGTAGCCGGTATCTTATTTGAGCTTACATTCTTTCACTAGCCATCGTCTAGTCTGTAATTATATACATTAATGCTTTCGGCTCAAATAATAAGTGCATTCCACTAAAAAAGAACACAAAATCTATCAATAAATGTCATTACTAATAAACGAAATACAAGGAAAAATGTCAACTATAAATATCGCTTCATGTAAATTTTTTTGTTATTATTATTAATGTGTAATTAAACTTTCGTAGTCGAATGTACTGTACGTGCATTTTGATTTTTTAATGAAACTATTAGGGTAAAAATAATAGCCCTAGAATCAGCTTAATTGTTTTCCAATAACGACTCTCCACTCAATAGAGCTCAATAATTAATTCGCAAATACTAGAGAGCTGTTCAATCTAGATTAAATCTAAGATCTCTTAAATAACTTTTAATTAATTTAAATGGTTCAAAGGCTATTGAGTATAGCGTTAAATAATTACCTCGCTTAATTTTTTGCTAAAGGAAATGAACCGTTCGGGTTAATGTAAACAAAAGCATTTAAGTCTTTATAGATAAAAATTCTTGTAACGTAAATAAAAACTAAGAGTTTTTTTTATAACTGACCTGTCTTGACTTCAATACTCAAATAAATAATAAAAATACAAGTTTTATATCATTTTCCGTCTATCATTAATGTCAACCATAAAATAAAGGACAGAATCTAATACAGTTTATTGAAAGCAATATACCTACAGCACCTTCATTTAGTCTAAACTAAATTCACATACCATCCCGAAACGATCCGAGCATTGATAGCCGGTTGTAAACCACTAAAACATTACGACACCGCATTAACGGCTAATAATTCGACCAGTGACGATTTCGAAACGACGTTTCTGGACGTTTGTCGAGATGCTAGATTAGTAATACTGACAGCAACGATAAGTTTTTTCTCGGACGCCATAATCGTTGTTCCGTGCAAGTACTTTAAAAACCCGATAGAAATGAATGATAAAAACCTTGTCAATATCATTAAAGCTATATCAACTCTTCCTCTTACTTAACAAGATTGAAGGCTTCATATATAAGATAATGAGTGTACATATTTTATTACATTACATACACATTTTACACACGTATGTCCTTGTTTCCTATATTGTTAAATAACGCTTTGATGGCAGTACGTTATTCAATTTTTGTACGGAAGTTTTAACGAGCTTTGTATATCATACCTCTGTTCTTAACTTTCCTTTGCCGAGCGACTTTTCTCTTCAAAGTATCAATGCCTTACGAAAAAGATACATAGAAATAATACCATTTGTACTTTCAAAATAATTTGTCTAGATTGTATACAAATTCTAAACCTAGTAAGTATACAGTTAGGTCTGACATTATAACATTTACTGTATAGCTTATCTTATTAGGGATTATACTAAGCGAGTGTTTTACAAGACAAATCCGTTCCAACTCAAGTTGGGCTGCAAATGACACCACCCACTTCACTCATTTGCATAACACCTTAAGTTGACTCGGAGAAGCGCAGTGCACACAGTAGGCTCTCACGGCTTTCTCAAGCACGCTGTAGGCCAAACACACAAATATATT
This sequence comes from Eurema mandarina, assembly GCA_018238005.1. Classification (NCBI taxonomy): domain Eukaryota; kingdom Metazoa; phylum Arthropoda; class Insecta; order Lepidoptera; family Pieridae; genus Eurema; species Eurema mandarina. Next base: position 8,426 of record DWAJ01000118.1, on the reverse strand, counting down.
CAGCAGGTGTCCACATATTAACAAACAATATCCAAACTCCGACACGATTACTCCCTCTTTGAATCGCGTGATCAGTTTCATATACTCAACAGCCGAGATTATAACAGATTATTTGAATAAACATAGAATTTTAAACGTGTTTACAATTACCGAGTGACTCGGAATAATTTCTTCGCATGAATTAAAGATGACTCGAGATACCCACGTACCGATGATTAAAATATTATCTATAAACCATTGTAATCTCTATTTGGGATAACATACGTTAATACGTTTAGAAAATTCATTAGCATATATTGATATTAAAAGTATTAATATTAATACATATTCATTGTACTAAAACGTTTCGAAGACGAGACAATAAGCAGGGTCAATGACCGCTGCGATAAGCCGACCCAACGACACGTTCCAATAACAAGATCATAATCCGCAAATACGTTATATTTCTTCCTAATTACACGATTCGGATATTCGCTAAGCACACACGTCTAATTTATTGGACATACAACAAGTAGCGTTAAACGTTTCACGACGGTTTCGACCTACACAGTAATTGTGATACAAATGAAACGGGAATGAGAGTGGGAAGATCGTAATTTCATATTTACATGAAATTAACCTTTCATAATAGTTGGAATAACTCGATGCAGGAAGCGTTGGACAAACAAAGCATGTTAGATTGTAGGCCACCCTTTGCAAGCTCGGGGCTGCTCCGCCTTCCGGCTCGTGCAACGCTCTGCCTTCTATTGAGATTAATCCAATTTATAAATACACAATGGATGTATATTTTAATAGTCTACTTGCTTATCCTGACCTTTGGTATACGTTTATTATTCGTACCTTATTCAATTCTTTATTATATCGTTAAGCGTATTGAGGCAAGATTTTAAAATTTGTAGTTTAAGATATATAATCTTATCTATATATCTCAATCCTGAAATATTTTGGTTAACGTAATAAGTTATTGTTAAATAAACTCACAATATTAAACAATGGAGAAAGTACGCTACGAGATGCGATCATTCAAAAAAGTCATTACTATGAACAAGATAAACATTTATCAGAAGCAAATGGAATCTGAAATACACAAATACTAAGAGGAAATTAATCTACGAACAAACGTATTCTAATCACACTTACTTCCTTAAAAGCGAACAAACAATAAACATGGGAGTTTTAAAACGTATGCATAATATAAACAAATTAAAAGACGAAAGCTATTTATTTATTATAATTACGTTCAAGTATCCGGCATTGAATTCGATATTAATGAAAAAGGCTGCGTTTTAATGTTCCTCGTCTCAGATACATACATTATCAAGTTATGAGACTTATTATTTGGGGGACGACTTTTATTATGCTGTTAATACTTTATTTGCTGATAAGAAGCGGGACAGATAAAGCAAATTGATCGGGGTATAGAGTTGTATAGTTTATGTGTACGTGGGCGCTTTTAATTGAATTGACAAGATTACAGGGTCTATTACGTATACAGATGAAATGAAAACGGTGACCACTGTATAATTAAGGTTTTTAATTATTACGTAACGTGTGTTTCTTAATATGAGATGTTCGTTTATGTTAACCGCGATAGTTTTATTGTAAAGCTTGAAATGAAATATATTTTTCATGAAACGTAAAATGTGTTTTAATATAAGTAATTAATCGATATATCTACGAGTAGTAAGTAAGTATTGCAAATGTTGAAATTCGCTTCTTTAATACTTTAAAAGCATGAATGACGAAAACAATATAATTCAACGTTACGCCTCAAAATGTATTCTAATTACGGCACACGCAGAGCGTATCCGAAGGTGAATTAGAAATAATGACTGTCGGTTATATTTTTCTGGAATTCGAATTACAAAAGGACGCGGTTGGGCTCGCATCGTCGTTGACGGGCAGCTGCAGAATGAAATTATGAGCATTTTTATCCCTTAGCCGGCCGGACTGTACACCTGCCTACCCGCGATTGACACCTACCCCATTATGACTCTCCGATCGAGTAAAAAATCAGTACAATAACGCAGCCTGTGAGAATATTGGCCCTTTATAAAGTGAGCTATTCATTTTTACATCTTCATACAATCCTGACCATTAGCCAAGGCGTGTGGGCAGCGTGGGCTCGATGTTAAATAAAGCTATTGTTAAGCCTCACAAAACGTCCAAGAGAACATCTTCATAGAACGATGTCTCAAACATTCTATTGTTAGCTTTTATATCTATACGGAAGCGTTATTTTTCATTGGAATTTATTGCTAATTTTAGTTCTCAAAAAAATTGGACGATTGTCCTGTTAATGGTTATGGATGAAGATATTAAATGTAACAAATGTCTATATTTATATTCAAGATGTATTATTTAGTTTCATACAAACATTTTATGTTCTTTTATGCATGCTCGTCAAGTAATAGTAGGCCAATGCTTACATATTTCTTAAGGTGATTGACCTTTATGTAAAACAAAAATGACAAATTAAATAATTTGTCTGTGGTTTGACATGTCGCCGTACTGCCTTACCGCAGGTGGGAAAAAATAAACAGCCGCCGAGACCGCAAGCTCGCTCGCACTGCAATCATCTCGAAGCGCTATATTTAGAAAAGTACTTGAGACTAGATTAGATCCGCAAGGTGCACTGTCAAACGAAACCACACGCTTACTTTTATTACCATATTTACAGATGCTGATAAACACGTTACAAGATTTTGTAACATCTATTTTAAGAACATTATTTTTCTTTTGTTAAAAAAACATATATAATTAAATACTCCAGGTTTCAATTGCAGTTAAGGCTAGGACAAGTTATCTATACTATTATTAAAATTAAAGTTTGTTAAATTGTAAGGGGTAATCTCGGGATCTTCTGAACCGATTTTAAAAATTCTTTCACCAATAGAAAGCCACATTATTGCTGAGAGTCATAGGCTATATAAAAAACCGAAAATTTATTTATTATTATTATTATATTTATTAAAAGGATAATTAACATTATGCCCAACGAAGTGGGCACGGGTTAGCTAGTATAGAATAATCACAGTTACACCTAAGTAAATTATGTCAATCGGCTGTTTAATAACATTAAGGTCTAACACAACATCTATACAAATTCTATTTTAGTAAAGCTGTATACAAAGGGATAAAATATTCGATACGATCATTACCTCAGAGACCGTAATTAAATGTAGACCAATCGTCTTCTCCTAACGACAGTACTGCGTTAATGATTGCGGTGAACAGCCTTATTCGGTGAAATTGAACCTTCCGTTATGAGGAGATTAGGTACTGGAAGATACTTTGCTAACCGCCTCTCTTGTAAACAGTTGCGTAATTATTATTCTTAACGAAGCCGAAATAACTCGTGTACATAAATAGCTACTTTTTCAATTGTCTCCGGAATGCAACTCAATGATACATCGTATAGCAATCACGAACGATAAAGAAAGACTTTCAAATCACAGAACCAGCGTTTTCTATCGAATAACTCGAGACAAAACATAAACACCCTAATTTGTATGCATTAAAGCGTCAGCTCTTCCCATCACGAAGTTATAATATCCGTTCATATGAGCAGCTTTATTTTACAAAATCACGTGCTTCTGTCATCCTGTCCGAAATCATTATTTTAATCGTCTGTGAACTTGATATTTGCAATTCATACGCACCGCTTTAATGATAAATCGCGGAGCTATTTTATTATTCTCCGCAGATCTGGCAGTTCCTTTAATTTTATACGTTCCCCTTAGCTATTGTTTTTTTCCGAGTTCGTTTAGACATTCTGTCAGTCAGTTGGAGATAATTCAAATTAAATACACCTACCGCGCGCCGCCGCTTCGTGAATATTAAGGAGCGAATAGCGAGCGACGCTGCAGTAACAATGTCACTGAAAATGGAAATAAAGGACGTAATATTTTGTACTAATGAATATATGTCATAGTTTTATAAGTGAATTTTATGTTCTTCGTGGCATTAGAATATTTTGTATAATAGTCCGAATTACTTTTTGGAAAATTAGCCTTAAGTAGTTATGTTTTTTATAACAAATATTTCGTGTTTAGATCTACATAACTCCCTCGCTTCCAACGTAGGTACCATCATACAGATCAACAGAACGCAACAATTACGCGATACGGCTCTGCCTATTATAGTGCCTTGGAAAATATTACGTCTAGACCGAAAGGAACGTGATGAAACCAAAAAGACTGCTTTCTGAGATCTGACTTTAGTTACAAGACTGCAGGCGGCCTATTGTTAGCGTGATATGCCATCGTAAATTCTCCGTGAACTACCGACATTCGTATTTATCCTATTGCAATTACGTGGTAATTATACTATAAATATCTTAGCTCATGATCAAGTGAAAGGGATTACAACGCTATAAATATAAGGTGTTCGTTGTCAATTTCAAATACAGCTAATTAGTGAATGTCTTTGCGAGATATTAGAAGCACTTCTTTCATTAACGTTAATTTAGTATAGAAATTATTCTAGTGAAGTCAGCGAGTGTACTAAGCACCGTTTGTTCAAGACATATTTGCTGCAGAAACCACACTTCTGAGGCGTTAATGCGCTTCGTCTAAGGAACAGCACTGACGCTCCCGTTGGTAACATTTATTTTAATCTAGTCCTCTTTCGTTTTATACGACGACGTTAAGCCATGCTCATTCTTTATTTATACGTCTACCGGTAAAGTCCTTTTGATACCTTCACTTCAGCAAACCTAGAACTGTGTCGGCTTTATTATTGATCCAATGCCTCGGTTAACGCTTATAATTATATAGGATGTAGAACAGTACACGTGTGTCGGGGAACATTTAATTAAGACGTATTGTTCGAAGTACCCAGGCGTGACTTTAAAAAGTTACCGTCTTTGTGCTCGTTGCTTTGAAAACGCAATGCAACTAATGATACAGTATTCGCCGTATGATGTATAATGAATATTAAATTAGGAGCATACACATCAACATATAAATCTAAATTTTAAAAAGAAAATATAGTGGTTTTAAATTTTAATATTACGAAATTATTTTAAAATTCGTTTCAATTCTTATATCTCATTCGCAAATCGCAATATATAACGCAAAAGGTTGCAAAAACGAAACATTGAAAATTAATTTAAAATGTACAAACGTAGATTATTCAATTCAATTCTATTTTATATTTTCGAATGAAACAAAGAGCTTAATCGTACAAATAATAAATGTTCCAGATTATAAACAGCGTACCGTTATTCTTTGAATAGCCTTTGCTTATTGATTTGTTGTTTTGATATTGCGTTCCATTCGAGTGTCCATTAATTTCCGACAATCACTTTGTTCTTTTTTAATAAAGTCGGCTTTATTAACTGAATTAGGTTAGTCGCCTCATGTGTACTCAGTGTACAAAAGACATAGTAGGAGTATGTGCAACAATTTAAAATTTCAAAATTGTTCGGCTTCGCGCTAAAACTTTCAATAGCCAGGAGCATTGGGTTTATTCGAGTTAAAAGAAAAATCCAATCTAAACTCAAAGCAAACACCGCTACAGACGCAAGACGAACCGTAGACAGAAGAAAAATAAAACTCTTCAAACACGATAAATGCCAGAGGCACTGCAAGCGAGTGAAAAATCAGAATTTTAAAGAATAAGATGGGGTCTGTATAAGCACCTGCTCGATGAAATAAGCAGAGATATTGTTTCAAGTCCGGGCCGAGATTACGGATTTAAGCGGGCTCGAAATGCCGATAGTTTTTGCGTTGATAAAAGCGATATTCCACCGGCCGCGTTCCTTCGTACATGAAGTGCGTCGTGTCGGTCGTGATTGTGACTTCGTCTCGCCGCTCTGAGAGGGTGTGAGTGAGATGATAACATTTCTGTTGGGGTTCGTAATACGTTAGTGGCATTTTATGGTAAGTTGGCGCGACGGCAGGTGTACGCGTTGCACCTGCGACGCGGTCGGACGGGCCGAGATGGAATCGCAAGGACGTCGAACCCATTCCCAAGATGAATTCGGATACAAAGTATCAGATTGTTTTACTATTTTTTGGACTGAATAAATTTGGATTTATACCAGTATTTTTTTAATATTTTAGTTTGAATCTTAAATGTTGTTATTCCGTCCCTAGCATATTATACTCATAAATGTATGATAGATAAGTAGGTACCTACTTAGTCGCAAATAGAAAATTAATTTGTAATTATAATGAAATCACGGCGTAATCCTTAGCTTGTATATCTTGACTCCGTCCCGACAATCGTGACCACGATTGTTGTAAAATATTGCGGTAGCCTCCTATAACGTACCTAAACATAGTTACAAAGGTCCTTTGAATCTATTAATTTTCTCGTATTATTTTTATAGTACTGTTGGCATTCCAGCCACAGTAAGTAGGTTTATTTAAAGGTATGATATATCAGCAAATGCAAATTCAAAGCGGAGTAAAATCCACATTAAACTAAATTTCAGTTACTTAACTAACTCACGCAAATCTAGAATCAATTGAAGCGATCTAGAAACTGTAATTACCTCAACAACTTTAACGAGAGCGTTGGCGTAACATACGGAATATCTGAGAATGTAAATAGTGTTAAATAATTACTTAAGAGAATTATTCGCGAGTAGCAAGACCTTGTTATCTTCGTATGAGCGTATATTTATTAAATATATCTATCTAAAAACGGAATAAAACAACGTCGCTTTCTTCAGTCTGTTCCTATGTATGATTAAATCTTTAAAGATTAAATCGTTAGTGATTTAAGAGAACCGTTTATATGTATAATATATGCGTTCGAAGCGGGGGTAGTCGCTAGTTATATAAGGTACATTTAAGAAAGGCGAAGCCTACAATATAGCCGTAAATCATTCCAACGGTTAGTTTAAATTAGGAACAATCCGCAAACTATTCTATTACAAATCAAGGCAAAAGCCGTGTTTCCGGATCGTAACAAGTCTATATAATACAGAGATCGGAAGAAGAGAATCCTGTCCGGATATTGAATATTCATCGCAAACTCTTAACCCTGATGTATCGCCAGTACCCGAGCTCATACGATAAAGGGATATACTCCGATTATTCGTTTGTTTTTGTCCAAAATAATTTGGTCGACTTATCCCAAAGCAATTACCGGTTCAATATGGAATGGACAATTTTTCTTTCACAAGTTGTTTTTATTACGTAATCTGTATTTATAATGGCAGATATCCAATTCCAAAATATATGCTTCTATACTGTCAGAACAATGTTTTGTCTATAGTTAAAACTTGATTATTAATAAACAAACATTTAAACGAGACAATATTAACACTAACAAAGCTTAGGCAAGGCAAGTGTCGTCGAGACAATAATAACACTAACATAACAGTATCTTAAGTCAGTTATGTAATTTTTCCTTATAAATAAAAATGTATCGAAAAACCGATTTAATAGGCCAAAATAGCGTATAACCGTGGGAAATGCAGCGTCAGTATAACCTACATTGCATGCATTATACCTCGAATGAGTTGTTACGCTGCTATTATGAAGTACCTAAGTGAAGCCCTTCGGTGTGCATAGTCAAATATGCAAATAATTTGTAATCGCTTTGTCGATATGCTATCCTGGTACCCAATTTCGAATTATCCATACTATTACTATAAATGCGAAAGTAACTCTGTCTGTCTGTCTGTCTTTACATCACACTCAAACTACTTAACCGATTAGAACGAAATTTGGTACACAGAACCATCTGTGTACCAAATTTCGTCTAGAGCCTAAGAAAGAACATAGGCTACTTTATAACTGGAATAATGGGTTAAAAGGGGGAGGGGGTAGGGGGGGTCAAAGTTTATATGAAAGTCCACGCGAACGGTCAACGGAGTCGCGGGCAGCAGCTAAATCACTTTTTTAATGTTTATTTTAGTTAACATTATAAAATAACATGTTATTAAAAATATTTTGGTCGGTATTACCAACATCAAAAAAAACTTCATCAACAATAAAACGATTATAATTTGGCGCTGGCAACATAATAATTCTATTTACATTTTGGCAACAGTTTGTTAACTTTTAATTATTGTGAATGCGAGTTTAATGTGTAAATTAATCAGTGCGTCGATTAACAACACATACAAAACTGACGATTAAATTACATTACATTAACTTTGTTTTATGTTTGTCTGTAAATGTTTTTGATACCTAATAATAATGAAGCAAAAATAATCATTAATATTTAACTCTAACTCGTGAAGTGTAAGAATTTAAAAAAAAACATGCCTCCGATGAGCAACAAATATCGCTTATAACACTTTGAAAATATAAAATTAATATATAATATATAATAATATAATATTTTCAGGACATTTATACACAGCGCCATCTAGTTCCAAGCTAAGCCGAAGCCTGTGTTATGGCAACTAGATAACGGAATAAATTACATATACATACTTTTCTTTTGTAAATACATACATACAA
>DWAJ01000117.1:0-49698 GCA_018238005.1 Eurema mandarina | reverse complement strand
ATTTCTGTTTTATGAGAATATTTACTGCGCAGTAGAATAAAAAAGTGTTATGTCTTGGTGATAATTTTGAATTTGTTTGGTGTATCATAGTTTGTTGGCCAAGTAGTTTAATTGCAGCAGAATAATTGGATGGGGTTAAAAGAAATATTTTAGAGATTTATACATAGGTGTACATTTAGATTTTTGGTGAACAGTTTAAAATTATCCATATTTTAAAAGTATCTGCTATATTATACTTCAGACTGACATATATTATGCCCAAAAAGTAGGCATTGTTCTTTTTATTTAAAAAAAATACTCTTTCTAAAAATATTGATTGACTAGGTTGAGGGCCTATACAGGTAAAACATACTAAAATATTATTGAAATCTGAAGCATCAACATTTTTACCTGTCCACTTGGCGTGGAATGCCCCATATCTGAGTAGGGATTAAAAGATTGTAATTCTTAAAGAATGATTTTAATTACTCTTCTCTTAGTCTAAAAAACTGAAATTCCTTATTACATTATTACAATATTTTAACACTGTAATTACAGTTAAAAATATAAAAAATATTATAATTACTTGTTTGTATACAGAACAACATACACTGCACAAATTGTACACATCATCTGTTAAATTTAATTACTACTGTAAAATTTATTCTTCACAGTATAACACCAATTTGTATGGGTTATCATTATGAAACAGCACTTAACACTATGATTGAGGGGGGTTGGCATGAGCGTGTCCCAGTCGGGAGGGGTCCTGGCTGGGGTAATGCAGAGGTAGCGGGGCTGGGGGCGGAGGTACCGGTGGGCCCGGGGGAAGGGGCGGTGCGCCCCACGCACCCCATGCGCCACCAGCGTAGTGGTGCAGATTGAAAAAGTCGTTTGGACGATTTGGTGGTGGCATCTGTAAATTAAGCAATGTTTTTTTTATAACAAATGAGCTGATGTGACACCTGAGTCTGATCTGACTGATTATCACCGCCCTTGTATACTTGTGGAGCTTGAATGCTCTGGAATGGGTTAACCTTTCAATACCTAACTATAAAGTAACTTATATAACATTTTATTTGTGGGCCTAAAGACACTTTACATATTCCAGAATTTTAACAAACAGAAAATGTTTAAAGCTAAAATGGTACAAATATTCAAATTATTACAAAACAGATGTTATTAAAAATGTATTAATAATTGTTCACAAGTACCTGAGGTGGAAATGGATGTAAGTATGCAGGTGGTGGGGGAAGTGTGCCAGGTAATCCAGGTACAGGTTCCAGTGGGGGTTCAACGTCATTCTTCTCATTGATACCTTGTCGACCTACAGAATAGCATAGCATTGAATAATTAATGAATATTTTTTGGTAAACTGTTATCATTCTGACATTATCATTTATAACAAGGCTACAATTAAGAACACTAATAGTGTAATCTAACAATACTATAATATACACACAGACACAAACAAAAACATTTCGACATAATGAAATGAAAAAAAAAAACTCTTACCTTGTGATTTGCCCCACTTGATTGTCAACCTCTTTCCTCCAATAACCAATCTATTAAAAGTTTTCTCAGCTGCATGCTCAGCCGCACTTCTAGTTGTGTACTGTACAAAGGCACACTGGGCTCTTGGCACTAATGTTAATTGTCTGTAAATAAATTGCAGTGTAAAAACATAAAATTTACAAAAAATAACCTTTTTTCCTTAATTTTAAGACAAATTTTACAAAAAAACTATTTTAGTTCAAGCATGTTATATTCTTTTCCTAATAAATCTACAAAATAAGGTAGAACATACTGCTTTAAATACTTTAATATATTGCCTTGGTAAATTGGTAGGTTTTTCTCCAACTCAAATGTCTATTAAAATTTTCCAAAAAAAACACCCAACCTTACCTTATCTCTCCATATTGGTAGAAATGTCCTCGTAATTCTTCTTCACTAATATTATCTGGCAGATTACCAATGTATAGAGTAGTCACAGTTCTGTCTTCGGGTGGGGGCAAGGCAGGCATAGCAGCTGCACGCCTCATTAATTTCTCAGCCACCGGATCATTAACACCATAGTATCTAAACAATGTTGTATTATATACTTCTGAAGACCAGGTTTCTTTAAAACTTTTGATAGATATAGATATATATAGATAGACCATATTAAAAATGTCGTAAATTATATGAACCCACAAAATTTTTAATAACTTTGTTTACTGGCTAACACATTAAAAATTGTTGAACCTAATGCCCAATTAATGAGCAGATTAAAGATAAAATATTAATACCAAAATACAATACTTTAATGACTTGTGTAAAATCAATTTGCTATTAACAAATAATACAAGTAACAATTTAAGTGTTAATTGATACTCAAGAATTTTGGTTAAAATAAATTGCCTCTATAGCTTAATTAACACAGATAAGAGATGTAAAGAACTAACCTATCCTTAATGTTTTGGTCTGCTAGAGGATCATCTGGATCGGTAGGTTTCTCATGTCTATAAGGACACTCCTCACCTCTTCTACATTCACCTTTCACCCAAAATGAACAGACATGAGGTCTATTTCTTTTGTAGTATGGAGCGGTTCTAGCCAATCTCAATAATAGATCTGATGCTCCCTTTGATTTAAGGGCAGAGTTGCTTGGTTGGCTTGGATCAACCTTGGACATTTGGCTATCTAGATTCTGTATATAATATTCTTTATTCACTTCATTTCGAGGTAGATCATCCTGAATTTTTAATGCCGCATCCCTTACTTGAATGGGCAAACCATATTCTAAATCTAAAAGACATGTCTGACAAACATTTTTAAGTTTTGAACATGTTTGACAAATTTCCGTTTTCTTGAAACGCATTCTAGCACCAGGGCACCAGCGAAAAACGGTAAATGGGCGTGCACATATTTTACATTCTTTTCCGTATTTCTCTTTGGTCTGTAAATAAAAAATATTTTTAATTTGTGAAGACACGCAAAGTTGCAAAGCTTACCATCAATACATACCATTCGAATATACGGATTGTCGCCGAGGCATGTTTGGCACAATATTGGAAAGTCCTAAAAAATAATATTGTACGAATTAGTTTGTGAAAAAGAAAAAGAAAAAGGAAAATTTAATAAATAATATTTAAACTTACAGAATCTTCCCAATTTTGACGATTGTATGTATTTGTTGACTTTGACATAGCCATTTTGTAAAGTAAGTAAGGTTAACGTTTACGATACACAAAAACAATCCAATGAATGCCTGATTTATATATATGACACTATTTGCAACTAATGAATGAGTCTAGTTTTAACGTAATTTATTAGAAGTAAAGACAGTAAACCATATAAAATTGAAAACAAGGTAAAACTATTTACCAATGTCTCACAAAATCGACATACAATTCTACTTCTACGTAAAGGCAAAGCTGTAAGTACTAAGTGGACGTTTCAAGACATTATTGCCAGACATCAGTTTCAAGACAAAGTTGCCATTAGCAGTAAAACCTGTATAATAAACAAAATCATGTATAGTGAAGAATATTAATATATAACGGAAAGTATATGATCTTAAAACGACTATTTTCTCCAAAAGGATGTAACGAGGTTATTATCAAAATTTACACAATTATTACACAAATTGTAACATTGCTCCAAGTAAAATGTTTTCATTTACGACGTGATTGGAAACCTCGAAAATTATCAGTGATTACTGATTCTCTAGTATTTTATGCACATATGAAATATTTAGTATTAAATATAAGCCTTCATCTCTGTGTATTTAAATAAGACACCAGTTTCATTATTTTAAAGATCTAAGAACAGACAGATACCATGTCCACAGAAGATACACTTGTAGTTTTTAACAAAATATGTTCTATTCTATTCTTGGTGAAATGGCAGTTTATTAAATGATAATGTCGTCCAAAATTACCTAAATGACAATTTGTCAATTTCATGTTGTTTGACTTTTGACAATTATTGTCAGATATCACAACAGCTTTTCTACGTTCGTCGTTCGTGATTGATTTGATGTTTAATTTTAATTACTATCGAAGTCATAGAAGTGAATTCTTAACTGAGAAATTAATTTCAGAAAATGTATAAATAACTTGCCTTCACATATTGTTTTTGATACATTGCAGACATTAGACGATAAGATATAAAAATGTCCATTACCACACTTGTAAGTGTACAGGCAGAATAACTATGATTTTTCATAGCCGGTACAATGTTATTAATAAAAATATATTTATTTCTAGTATTATCTTCAATTGAAAAAAGAAAATGCGCATGAAGACTCCATATGGTGTTGTGGATGGAGTCAAATAAAACCTGAGAAGAAACCAGATGGAGAAAACCCTGAAAACAATGAGCATTCGCAGTAAGCAAACATAACCTAAACAAATTCACAATAACGAAGTATTTTTGTAGCATTTACTTATTTGAAAATTGTCTTAGGGATTCAAATCCAGAGCAAGAAAGGCCTGAAAGTTATATTATTACAGGGGGTTTAGATGACATAATTAAAATTTGGCAATTAGAAGATGGTAAATTAGAAGTAAAACATCAGTTAGAAGGGCATTCATTGGGCATTATATCTGTTGCAGTAAGCCCAGATGGGAAAAGTAAGTAAAAATTGTTTAAATACTACTAAATCATTAAATAAATTATTTCTACTGAAAAGTAAATCTAGTCAGAAAATTGTTGGATTATTTTTAATTAACTCTACAAATCTTTATTTTAGCGTTGGCCAGTAGTTCTCAAGATTCTTCCCTTATTCTTTGGGATATAGCATCTGGTGAAAAACTAAAAACGATGGAAACGGGAGCAACAGATGTGTGGACATTAGATTTTTCACCTGATGGCAAGAATGTTGTTTCTGGTAGTAATGCGGGAAAAATCCTGATTTTCTCAGTGGAAAGTGGTAAACAAGAACAAACCTTAGATACAAGGGGCAAATTTACATTGAGTGTTGCTTATGTAAGTAATTTGAGCTTGTGGGAATTGCCAAACAAACTTTGTCTATAATATTTTAACATTTTTCATATAATTTTTTTTTTTTAATTAGAGCCCAGATGGAAAATATATAGCAAGTGGAGCTTTAGATGGAATCGTGAAAATATTTGATGTAGCTCAAGGAAAGCTGGTTCACACTCTAGAAGGGCATGCTAAACCTATCAGAAGTTTATGTTTCTCTCCTGACTCTCAACTTTTACTGACTGCCTCTGATGATGGTCATATGAAACTCTATGATGTGTAAGTATAGAACATTCTTATGCCAACATTTAACTAGCCCCAATACCTAAACCCATAATAGACTTTCAACATTAAATATGAGTTTTAAACAATGAAAAACAACTCTAATGAGGAACCTAATTTCACAAACTATAATACCAGACCAGATACTGACCATCAGTTTTAAAATTAAAGTTCTTTTTCCCAGTTTAAACTCCTAAGCAAACAAACAATAAAATAAACTGAAATTGAGAACCCGTTATTTTATGGTTGGTTTATTTAATGAATTAGTACACAATGGATTTTTGCAGATATATTTATAGGATTGATTAAATATACAAATAACAAAAGTGTAAGTTCTTTAATGCAAGATAATATGTGATTATTTTTAGAGTACATGCAAATTTAGCAGGAACACTATCAGGGCATGCATCTTGGGTTTTGTCTGTAGCATTCTCTCCTGATGGTAAGAGGTTTGTGTCCGGCAGTTCAGACCGAACTGTAAGAGTTTGGGATCTTGATACTATGCAATGTCAACATGTGTTCAAAGAACATAATGACCAGGTAGATATGACATTTTATTTTATAATATTGTGTATTACATTACACAATTAACAATAGTTAGATAATTACTATTTAATCAGAAGCAGTCTATGTAGAATGCCTTCCTTTTGGTTTGATTATACTTCGGAATTGCCTCAGGTCATCACAATCATACAATCTAATAATAAATCAAGAATATTTTTGTGTTAAAATTTTAATAAAACTGTTTTCATTTCAGGTTTGGGGTGTGAAGTTCAATGCTGAAAGTAACAAAATAGTATCTGTATCAGAAGATAAAAATATCAACATTTATGATTGTCCATTATAGATTGATAATTATATTAATATACTTTGTACATAACTTGTTTCATTTTTTAAATTACTTACTTATAACCCCGAATGTTAATTTAGTAATCTAAACAAAACAAAAGTATTTATAAGACCATTGTACACATAAGAACACTGTGTGATTTATAGTCATACCGTTTCGTCAAAATTGCAGGACACCTTATTTCGTACAAAGAGTGTATACACACTATGTTATAAACTTATAAGTTGTTGCATCCTTATCATAGCTAATCTCGCTTTTGTAAACCAACCTGTAATAAACTTGGGTCAAATAACATGTATGATGTATATTTATAATTAAGTTGGGTAATGAGTTATAAGATCGTTGGATAGCCCAGTTCTGCATTCATTTATTAGATGCTACATTCTTATTTACCTACTTGGTGTGGGATGAGATTTTTCTTCAATATTTTAATTCCCCCGCATTAATAGCAATAACTTTAAAAAATAATTCTGTCAGCCGTCAATCTATCATACACTAGACACTTGCACGCTGTCAAAAACTCAAAACAAAACGTATAAGTTAAACGGTGTAGGTATTTAAAGTATTAAAATTAATATTGAATATGAAATAAGATTTTTGTTAAATTAATATCACTAGAGTGAAAATTTGAAAGAACTACTATATATATATATATATTTCAAAAATATATTGAACTATGCCGTCGGAATCGCTGGTAATATATGATAAAGAAATTAATTACTGGTGCTTATTTTTAACATAATTTTTGTAAAATCTAACTTTCTGCAGAGTACCTTGCTGTCTAAAAAGGAGAATGCCCACGAAGATCCTATTTACTGTTGTGCTTGGACGAGTATTAAACCTATAGGTGACTCTAAGTATGTATACTTTGAAACATCGATTTTAATTATTAATAAATATTGTTTTAATCAGTGCATAAACCAGTAATTTCATTATCATTCATTTATTTAGAGAATCGGTCAAAGACTTCATTGTTACTGGAGGACTAGATGGAATAATAAAGGTATGGAATGTAAACAATAATAAATTGGAATTAATACACTGTTTAGAGGGACACTGCATGGCTGTCATATCTATTGCAATAAGTCCTGATGGTCATAGTAAGTAGATTTTTATATTTTAAATAATTAAATGCAAATTATTATATTTTTAAAATAATCTTTAACATTTTAATGAACTGTTTATATACTTCAAGTGGCTTCCATACCAGTGTTCGGAACCTGAAGTGGGCTGACTATCGTGCCAGAGGATGTAAAATTATCGCTTTACTTTGCTTTTTGCTTTGGTGTCAGCGGGGGGTAGCACATTATCGTAAAATAAGTAATATTATGCTTTCGTACATCATACGTAGGCACGAAATTATTGTAAATGTACCATAATAATTGCACAGTTCCGAACGCTGTTCCATACTTGTGATAGAAAGTTAAATTAATTTATTTAAATTTTTAGCTATAGCAACAACATCCTTAGACTCTAAACTAATAATATGGGAACTAACATCTGGCAACAAAGTCCATGAGATAGAAAACCCATCTACAGATACATGGAAGGTGACCTTTTCACCAGCAGGTGATCAAATAGTGACAAGTGGTCACACTGGGAAATTAGTAATTTACAATGTTGAGAATAAAGATGTTCTAAAGGTGCTAGATACAAGAGGTACCTTTGCCTTATGTGTCGCTTGGGTAAACATGTTTATAATTATATCTGTTATAACAGTGTGTATGTCCAACAAGACTTTACTAATCCATATGTCTTTACTAACATTATTATGCAAAATAACTGTCAGTTCATTTAAGGACATTTGTCACAAACAATTGAATTTTTTATAAACGAAAAACATGAGTGAAACTTCAATTCTCTCATAGATAAAACTATATACTTAGACTTTAGAAAACTTTGAATGAGTATACATAATTTGAATACAAAAAGGGGACACAAATGACATGTTTGAAAATTTTTGTCATATATGAAGGACAATATAAGTCTTATTTCTTTTTCAGAGTAAAGACAATAAGCACATAGCCAGTGGAGCGGTAGATGGAAAGGTGTGCATATTTGATGTAACTCAAGGTAAATTAGTCCATACCCTAGAAGCTCATTATGAAACAGTCAACAGCATTGACTTCTCGCCTAACTCTAAGCTTCTTGTCACTGCATCTAAGGATGGCTCTATAAAGCTGTTTGATGTGTAAGTATCTTGAAGATATTCATTACCACTGATTATAAAGTATACCAATACATTTAAAGTACAACTAACAATTACTATCAACACTATTTTCAGTTTATGTTTATTTAGAAACATAATCAATAAGTCAATTATAAAGATGATATTCTCATAGTGGACTTTGGGTATTTAACAAATATTTTAGGCCAAATATCAGATTTATAATTTTCTTAATACTTAGTACCTGTATTATATACTAGATGTTATCAGTAGTTTTAACAATGTTAAACCCATACATACTAATCTCATATTTCATCCTTTTATATAGTGATAAAAGGTAGTCTGTTCTTTATCAAACATGTATACAGTGTGTTACAAAACAAGTGTCTGATCCGAAAACCTCTTACTATACACCGGTAGTAGGTCCTTATTTTACTATCGTTTTGAAAAAAATATTTTTCCGAACAAAATAAAATTAACTAAGTTACATTGCAAATTAAATGGCAACACCGTCTCGCGTTCACGTGCTCTGCCAGTTATAAGGTCTATGTGGTCTACGAACCGTACGTGAGTTGCCAGCATTTGTGTATTTCCTTGAATTTGTGTAAAATTTTCAATAGATAGGTACATAATCTTTAAAACTTTATTGCATTGTTATTTATAGATATAGATTTTTTATTTTATTTATTCGAAAAGGTTTTTAGATGGAGAATAATTACCCGTAAATTACCATTCAAATTGTGTAGCAGACACCTAAATATACAGGATTACTTTCGGATTTATAAATAAGATTTTTTTTAGTGCCAGTGGTAACCAGCAAATGAGCCTACAATTGAAGGACTGGGTGATGAGTGCTCGTTTTTCACCAGATGGTAATGGTATTGGTGCAGGCATTGCAAATGGATCTGTGTTTATAATATCCACAGATAGTTTAAAGGTTTTGTACAGTTTTGAAGAGCATACAAATATGGTAAGTTATTTTTTTTTCTCTGATGTATGAAATCGAAAGTTATGTTAATTAATACTATCTTACGTTATTTAATTTTTCATTTTTTATTCCATTGTATTAATTAGAGTGTCATAAAAAATTAAATTGCTTTTTTATTAAGTTTGAGAACATTAGTTCAGTTTTTTATAGATTAGTAAAAGTTCGGCGACAACTGTTTGAAAGACTATTAGGACTTTCATGAAGAGTTCGAATCTTTTGAAATAAACCCGCAGAAAGTTTACATAAAAGGATAACAATAACAGATTCCTTTTTAAATTACCATTTAAAAAAATGATATAACCAAAACGTAATCGCGACACTATGCGTGAAATAAAACAATAATAAAATAATTTATCTTTTAAAATAGTGTAAATCACATTTTAGGTGTGTGGTGTTCAATTCAACGGCAAAAGCAAGATACTAGTCTCCGTTTCAAAAGATAAATCAATTAATCTCTACCAATGTCCATCTTTGAAATCGGATAAGAAATAGAATATAAATACATATATACAAAGTTGTTATAATTTTTATTACAGTTGTTTTCTTGTTTTTTAACCTACCCCTTAAGATTCCTGTTTTATATAATATTTCATTGCCAACAACAAAATAATACAGCAGCGTATCTATAGATTGATTCGGCTTCTAATGATTTTTTTTTGCAAAAAAATAAGTACCTTTATAATGTTTATATAACAATAAACGTTTCTGATTTCTAACCATGAGAATAAATCACCATACCCATAGACAAAAAACAAGTCCGCTAATATTTACCAACTTAGCTTTTAAGGAAGGTAGGGGGATGCTTTATTTAAAGAGAAGGGTTTTAAATTGTATGATATAAATTATTATCCCAGAGCAGTCAGAAGACAGAACAGACGATAAACGGATATAACTAAACTAAAGAGACGAAAATTTCCAGATATGAAAGCTATTTATTTCTGTTACATAGGTAAGACCGTAACTAAATTAACGTATTGGTTCCCCCTATGTGTGGTGGTGTAAAATAAGCCATAGCAAATATTAGTAGGCACATAGATTTAAAAATCTATTCGACCGATGAATAAAACACTAAGCTACAATTCTCAATTCCCATGTTAAAACATCGGTATAATACAGATACACCATATAAAAAATAAAATTACATTTATCAAATAGTCTCGACGTTGGTTTGCCGGCTCTTGTGTACAAAGCAGGTGCCCCCTAAGCCGAGTTCTTGATTAATTTTTTGGCTTTAAGAGGATTGCCTCACCACATATATCGGATTTAATATCTCGCACGCAACGTAATCTGGAGATAGTGTGAATATGGTGAATGTATTTGCTTTATTGATACAAACCTTAAAGGATATTAAGTATTTCTTATATCTTAAACATATTACTTTATTAGGTACATAATTATAATTCTAAAACCCACTTCAAAACCACATTTTAAATAAATATTTGCACCGGGTTACATTACCTATCGGCTAGAGATTAATAAAGTATATAATAATAAAAAGATAAAAATGCTTATCCTAATTGTATTTTCTATAACATTCCTTAATGATCATACAGTAGGTAGTAGCAGTAGTGAAGTCAAGCCAGAAATATGCTAGTTATAAAGCCATTGATTTTACAAAGAGCAGACTATCCAAACAATGTTGTTGCTATAAAGCAAAACTGCTATACATAATGAAAAGGCATTTATCGAAAATATTTACATTGGTAGCAAGTCAATCGGTATCGGCTTAATTTGTGGGGAATTATGCGGCCGGGCCCGTCGGGAAATCAACTTTACATTCAATTTGCCGCGCGGCACAGATAAAAACCAATCTCTTCATTTTTACCTGCGTTACGAATGTAAATGATTTTATTTCGAACATAAATAGCGAATATATATTTTTTTGGAAATCCTCAGGCTCAAAATATTTCTTGCTAGCCATCTTAGAAGCTTAGATTTAACTTTCGTTTTATAATTATTGATCTCCAACCAACTTTTAGCGAGGGGTCGTTGTAGGTGTAGATATTTTGTCAATAGGGGTCGTTATCAACAATTACTCTATGAAAAAGGTAGAGACGACAGCAATCTAGTGCAGGCGTGAGGCACGAGTGGTGAGTGGCGAGTGGCGAGTGGCGAGGCACTTAGTTGACAAGCTGCATTGTGTCCGCAAGAGCTGGCCGAGCGGAGGTATCGTTGTCGTAATCACGGCCGCGCGCCGGCAGTTCGATTCAATGAGATGAAATCACTATGCGGCTTTATGAATAATTCAGGTGCGCTCCACCTGACCCCTCCTACCCCTCTCCGTATGCCTTCCAGTTATACAATGGACATTGATAAAGTTAACATATATGTTCATATGAAATGATATTTGCATATTGTTCGATATCGTCAACGAGAAATATTGAACACGAACTTTATACCTGTCGATTATCACAGCCACGATTTTTATTGTCCTGTTGGTTGTAGATTAAACGTCATCTTTGTGTAGATACATAATCAATTATCAAGAATAATAGGATAAAATAAAGACAATTTGAAATTTATCTTTAAATTAATATTTACGTATTTTGTAATTATACACTTAGGTAGGTAGGTACTTATAAACATTGTATGGCGAGGGAAAGTTCAATGAGACAGAATAGTTACAGTTCAACAAATAATTTATTTACAACTAGTTATATTAATAAATAAAACAACTTTATAAATAAATTAGGTAGCGTCTAGTGGTGGTAGGAGATAGCTGGGGAAGAGAAGGTAACTTGGGTAAGGGGAGCGGCGCTGTAGGCTGGAGCTGAGTAGGCAACTTTGGCGACGGGAGCGTAAGAGACGGGGGCAGAGTAGGCGAGCTTGGCGACGGGTGCGGCGTAGGATACTGGAGCAGCGTACGCTACTTTAGCGACGGGAGCGGCGTAGGATACTGGAGCAGCGTACGCTACTTTAGCGACGGGAGCGGCGTAGGCAACCTTGGCGACTGGGGCGGCATATGCGAGCTTGGCAACAGGAGCGGCGTACGCGACCTTAGCGGGCGCCGGGGCGGGGATTGGGGTGCCTTCATAACGGACAACCGCGTTGAATCCGTGCTCGAGGTCAGAGGTGTACTCTACGATGCGGTGGACTCCATCGGGTTGGACCAGAGAGTAGGAGCCGTGGACGGCATCGCCAGCACGGGATTCTTGTTGTTGCTTGATGTCACCGGAGTGTTCGTCGTGGACGGAGTATTGGAAATCGTAGTGGGCGGGAGCTTCGGGTTCGGCGTAAGCCAGTTTGGCGACTGGCACCACGGGAACGGCGGAGGCGACCGCAGCCAGAGCGAGGACGACGAAGAACTAGAAATAGATGAAATATTAGATACTATAAATTCGGCTGCTTATATGGTTTAAATTTTTTTCTTTTATTTTTTTATGTTTAATGTTAAATAATATTAGATAACTAATGCATTAAATTTTGTTTAACATTTTATTTTATGTTGACGTGAATATTAAAAAATTACCTTAGCTGCCATTGTTAAATGTTTGATTGTCGAAGTTTGACTATGCTTGAGTATGGAGTGCACCAGTTTTTATACTTGAGCTTTATCGGCATTTCGAGCATCGTGACAATTTTGGCCGGAGGCTGTGGGGCGTGCACTAATTAACCAGTTTGCCGGGTGAAGGTTACGCGGAGTCACACGTAAGTAGATTGGTATGATACGAGAACACCTTGCACGACCCGTGTGTGACATAAGACGAATATGATAGGCTTTAACTGACAAGGTTGAACTTTCAAATGTGTGTAAGCTTTTCAATGCGTTATTGTATGTATGTAAATTATAAGGCTTAAATGTTAAAAAACACCAAGTTTATATCCTTGCAATCTCCAGCTAATACCACATTGCATGGCCTATTTATAATTTATTGTACTTATAAGTTATAACTACACTGATGATACCTACAGAAGTAAAATGTCCAGGCAATGTAATACACAAATTTCTTTTCTATGTAGGCAAGTTGATTGTTGAAATCTTGAACAATCAAAATTAATGTGTGACAAAGTAATATCAACGATGGAATATTTGAAATGGCCGAATAATAAATTACAAAAATCTAAGTATTAAATATTATTGAAATCAGTGTAGTGTATTAGTTACAAAAAACGTGGAACACCAATTCAAACAACAAAATACTTAAATTTTAATATTGAATCAGTTAATATACTCGGTATTCAACTGTTTATGGTAAAGTTGATAAGGAAAGTTTAATTAAATGTAATTTTGTTCTGGTTTCTACCTGTAAGATAGAATATATGCACCCACCCATAACATAATTATCAATGACTATAATCATGAATGCATTCGATGAACAAAATGAAAGTATATTCACGCTGCCATGCAATTAATTATACCTACTCGTAATTTTGACATGAAAGTCGATCATTCAGTCCCTGCGGCAGTCTAAGTTGAATTGCATAAAATTACGCCCTCTACATATTATTTTAAATTACAACCTGACTAAGGACTTATGTAATGCACGATATGTTATAACTATTTACTTAGTACCTAACGTAAAAATATAATAAAAATAAACCTCTTGTTTCCATCGCAGAATATGGACATAGATTATTTTTAAATGTTACATAGATTAATAATACTAAGAATTCAATTATAAGCAAGCTTTTTTAAACGCTTATGTTTGTAAATCCTTTCCATGTGTTACATCATGTATCTATGTGGCTGCGGGAACGACCTGGCAGATGAAGGATTCCTCCAAGTAGATACCAAAGATATACAGTTTTTTCTGGATTGGGATATCTGAATCCGGTTAAAACCAGTTTTTCGGTAACTACGTTGTATCTTTACAGTATAGGTACTGAGGCTTTTAGATAAAAAGTAATTAGAAGGTATATAATTAACACAAGTTGTCCTGATAGCTGTGTAAAATAATCAGCAATCTTATTAATATATTACATATCTACATCAGATTAAGCTTAACTACACTTGCTTAAAGATTGCAATGAATCTTTTATTAAGATCCCGGTTGGCCTTACATTACTTTTAAACAAATGTAGCATCGCTCGAAGAAAGCATTTAACTGGATTTTTATGTGATATCGAAAATAGCTCGTAGGTCACCGGTCTTGAAGTTTGACCTACTTATGCGTCGAGGCTGGTTCGATCTGAAAAAGCGATATTTATTAAAACTGTGATATTAAAATCATTACAGGTAATGATTTGTAATAAAATGTAAAATTTAATGTTTACCTAGCTCCATTATAGTGGTAGTTCTATTACCTATACACGTAAACTGTAATAAATATTAGATACCTACGTTTTTGTATTTTACTTTTATATGTGTAATTGGTAACCTATCGCTTAGAAACTAAGTTAGTTTTACATAATAGACGCACAGATACATAATCACATTGTTGTGTTATACATACTATGCGTACATAAGTACATTTAAAATTATACAACAGAACATATACAATATTTGTTTGGCAATAACAAATCAAGATCATTGACGAAAGAATAATTAAGTCCCCAGTTAGTAATTTATTGGAATGAGTACCTACTTTTATTGGAATGAATTATATTTTATGACGTAGTAATTCTTTACTGGATCTAATGAACTAATTTTCAAAATTGCTTTATTCATAAGAAATTACATTAGTTGAATGCTGAGCATGGAAATATTAATAAAACTGATTCGATTTTAACATAGGTTTAACCTAAAGACACAGTTCGTTCATTATAAAAATATAAGGCTCTATATTTCCATACTAATATTATAACAGAATGCATACATCCATACTAATACATATTATAAATACGAAAGTAACTCTATCTATCTGTCTGACTGACTTTCCATCACGCTAAAACTACTGAACCGTTTAGAACGAAATTTGGTACAAAAATAGTCTAAAGCCTGGGGAAGGACATAGGTTACTTTTTTTTAATCAACCCCCAAAAACTTGCGCGAGGGGTTCTAACTTTTTATAATTTAACGCTTTCACTGCCAAACCGCTGAACCGATTGTTATGAAATTTGGTACACAGATGCACAGATGGTCTAGAGCCGGAGATAAAACATAGGCTACTTTTTAACTGGAAAAAAGGGGGGGTCAAAGTTTATATGAATGTCCACGCGGACGGAGTCGCGGGCAACAGCTAGTTAATTATATATTAAATTTACCGTAATAGCATTTTGATATAATCTTGATATCTTATTGCATAATATTTTGTACTTACTGATATTTTACTCTTTCGCTAAGACCATGAACAGTTCAACTAATGACCGTAAGTCGCATATTTAACAGTGTATGACAAAATGCTTACGGAAAAATTAAACTGGTTCTTGCTTTGGTTTCGAAAATAATTGAACCGTTATCACAATGTCGACTATATATTTGCAGTTACTATGGGTGCAAAATTAAAATAAAAAGAACTTCTACATCTAAAATGCACCTTGGTAGTAGAACCAGTTGTAGAAGAAAATGATTGATTTATTATTAAGTTATTAGAATTTAGTATGAATAAAATTCTTGTAGACTAGAATGAATTTCTCAACACTTGATTCTTTAAAATGGTTTTTTAATCCATATTGGGCTTCCAAGAGCCACTACGATAATTATACTTAATTTATTTTTATGTTAGAAAGTTCCTTAAATAGCAGGTTTCAATTGTACTCTACAAACGAAACTTGCTGTTTTGTTTTATAGTACAAAAATACAAAATTAGAAACAAAATTAGGAAGTCAGCTTATAATAGATTTATTCAGCAGTATTAGAGATTTTAGAAAACAACTGAGAAGCTTTGTAAAATGGCACATCTTGTGGCATCAAGGGCACAAAAAAAGATTTTTTAGGTACCTTAGATCGTGTTAGATTTTTTAGTACCTACTGTCGAAAGCGTTTTAATGTGCACCCAAATTACGGTTAATTTGGTTATAACTTTTAATATTAATGATAAATTATAATTGGGCACCGTTCCATGAATGACTTTACCTTGTATGACATAACACATGGACCAGTTTTTGAACTACACATTCCGAGACGTGGTTTACAATGACGAAAGTATAAAAAGCTCCGCGCACTTACAATCAACATCATTATCTGATAAACAACTTATCATTTAACATGGCAGCTAAAGTAAGTACTTTAATAACATAGAATAAATGTTTCTTGATTAGAACAATAAAATTGGACTATATAGATATACCTATAACCAGTAATACCTACCTACCTTCTTTGTCAAAATATATTTCAATTCAATTCATGATTTTTAGAGAAAGAACTGGCCTTACTTTCTTTAAGTACTTCTAATAAACTTATTAATTTATGTATTTTAGTTTGTCTCCTTCTTCTGCATCATCGCGGCGGCTGCTGCCTTGCCCGTAGTTCCTCTCGCCAAGGTTGCCTACGCCGAAGTGGAAGCTCCAGCCCACTATGAGTTCCAATACTCAGTACATGACAGCGAGAGCGGCGATGTGAAGGAACAGCAAGAAGCCCGCGCCGGGGACGCCGTCCACGGCTCGTACTCCCTCGTTCAACCCGACGGCGTCCACCGCATCGTCGAGTACACCGCTGACAAGGAACACGGCTTCAACGCGAACGTCCGTTACGAAGGCACACCTATCGCAGCTCCTGCTAAGATCGCCGCCCCAGTTGCGTATGCCGCTCCCAAAGTAGCCTACTCTGCTCCAGTCTCTTACGCTGCACCAGTCGCCAAAGTTGCCTACTCATCTCCGGTCTCCTACGCTGCCCCTATTGCTAAGGTTGCCTACTCCGCTCCCGTAGCCCAGGTTGCCTACTCTGCCCCCGTCGCTAAGGTCGCCTATGCCGCCCCAGTAGCCAAGTTTGCCTACGCCGCTCCAGTCGCCAAGGTCGCGTCCTACGCTGCACCTCTCGGTCACGTCACTTTCTCCTCCCCCGCTGTCTCCTACAACCATTAGACGGCTGATTCTTGTTACCTAATTTATTTGTTAACTATTTATTAAACAAGCAATCTCGATTTTATGACTTTTATTTGTGAAGAATTGCGCAAAGAGGCGTCAAAACGGCGTATCCGATATCAAAACGTTATAAACGAAGTTAGGAGGAAGCGTGCGGGTAGTGTCGGGGAATCAATTGAATTATGTAACATTATGAGGCGAGTGGCTCTTGTTACCCGGCACGTCCGCGCCCCTCCGGCTCGCGCTGACGCATTACTCTTGACACCTATTTATTCGCATAGTTAAATTCATGAGCGACTATTGTATCTTGACACATGCACTAGTCTTGAATCGTTTGGATGCCTTTTAAGTTTCGAACAGTTCGGGGAATGAGGAAGATTCTCCAAATTCTGGTCTACATCAAGGCAACTCAAAAGTAAAATGCTACACTCCATACATTAATGATAGCAGGCAAATACAAATTGACAGAACTGATAGAGAATTTTTTGTTGGAATAAAGCGAGGGGTTTATAAATGTGTGATGTGAATATTTAATTTTAATATGTGGGCAATACCTTCTGGATAAGTTATCATGAATTTGTGCCTAGGTAAAAATATTTTGGTATATTTATTCTATTACTTAGTCTGAATTAAGTAATTAGCACTCAACAAATTATATGACATATTTAGCTTGCAGATATGGCATTATTTATTTTAATTTTCATATTTTTAGATGCGTAACGTAAGGTTAAGTATATAGGTATATTAAACTTTTCGTTTTACCACAATCGAATATCCCGTTTTGCTAAATTATAGAGAATAGGTAATAATAGTTTAATTAAGTTAGGTGTAAAATACGATCCTAAAATTCGAATTTTTATACACTATTTGTTCCTATAACATATGCAAAACGTAATAAAATAAAATAGCTTGCGCGACCAAATGTTTTGATGAAGTTTTAAAACCGCCCACAAAGGGTTGTCGGTGATAATCCCGGTATTAAAGGATGATGAACTATTACAACAAAGCCGAGTTGTGTAATCATTATGAGAGACATTAAAGCAAATGTTACTTATAGCCCCACGGGAATAACTAAAGGGGTTGTTTCTTATCAAGAACTAGAAATGCAACAAAAAATGTGTTTAATTTAAGGCTGATTTTCATAAAGTTCGTTGAAATATATTACGTCCAGACCACTAGATATTTAATTTTCTCTCTATATAAAAATACTGCTTCCTACAGTCAACAATAAAAGTTGATTAGGTAAGTTGCAAAAATGTAAAAGCACCGTACCCCATCTCATTTCATCTCGAGTTTATGTTCTTTTCAACATAAATAGATAATAATTTAAGTGTGTGAACGAAATTACTTTCCATAAACATTACTAAATAAAACTACACACATTAAAAATCTGCAAAAATATTGTAAGACAAATTATAAGAATGTTTACCAGG
Source organism: Eurema mandarina (assembly GCA_018238005.1). Lineage (NCBI taxonomy): Eukaryota > Metazoa > Arthropoda > Insecta > Lepidoptera > Pieridae > Eurema > Eurema mandarina. The sequence goes on along the minus strand of DWAJ01000117.1, from coordinate 31,129 downwards.
TTTTCTCGGATTAACTTGCAATGTTATTAAAATCAAAACAAACTGAGCATTTAATAACTTCGAAATTTGGTGCATTGTTGCATCGATAACAAGGCTTTCAATTATAACGGAACACATAAGCGAATAGATACGGCAATTACCGAGGCAGGAAGAACGGCGCCTGCGCCCCGCCTAATTGTTTCCGTTGACTTCAATCTCCCTCTACCCCATCTTTTAACCACCTTATACCCCCCTACTGCTGACTAAACGATGAAATATGAAACTCCGACGTTCGATTGGTCTTTGTTAATGTTTATTGAGCTATGTTTCGACGTTATTACCTCCGTATTGTAATATCGGGCTGATATTGTAGCTTTCTAGCATTATTTTCAATTTTCATTTCAAGTTAGTATTTTCTACTGAATTTCATAGGAAATTTAAAAGGAGGTTTTCATGGTAAGTCATCCATGAAAAATCACAAAAAATGTTGACTCACAATTACGTAACGTAAACCAGCCTAAGCCTAAACCTTAAATAAGGAGAAAAGAAAATTGTCTACAAAACAGAATAAGGAATGAGATAAAGGAAAGGGAAAGGAAATAGGGTGTCCATTGATACCATTTAGAAAGAAACGTAATTACATCTACATCAGACACTATAGACTACTATATGCTTATAAAAGTAACCAGTTATAGGAATTAAAATTCAGTAAAGCGAGTGCAAATATTGAATATCATAACGAGCAGCAATTTGTAATTTGGAAATATTTTATCAATGAATCTGTCACAATGTGGACATTTTTCGTCGGCAATCCGATACGGGTCATCCGGAAGCAATCTGCATCACACAAAGCGGCGTACACATTGTTCAGCACGTGCCGGCACGTGATGCCTTACCAATTGTATAGATGCTACGCTTTCCAGAGAGATTGCTATTTACGCTCATCAGGCGTATTTTTAATACCCAATTTTATAAGGAAATTATTAACGTAGTAATAAAATCTATTCAAAGCCTAATTCTACAGATCGTTCCATTATAATAATTCTTCGAATGGTAATATTAGGTCTTAGAATTATGTATTTATAAATTCTTGGAACGGCTATTAATTAATATTCTCTTTGGCGACTCCATTTAGCAGACAACGCGAATGACAAGCAAATACAAAGTCCGCAACCCTTCATTAGTCTGGCTAATGATTTGCTAAACACCCCCTCGCTAGGTATTCCCTCGACATCTGCTTTGTTCGAGACCAAAATCTATTTAATGATATCGTATTGCTAATTTTGGGATTAGACGCGCGTTCCGTCGGTTATTGAATTATTCCGTTTGCGGGGGCTTCGCGCTCCCGAGGGATGTTTCAGTTTTGCGCAACGTTGATAAATACTTTTGATACTGCTCTTAAACGTGACAATTAAAGTTGGGGAAACTCTTACGTTTAAGAAGTTGATACAATTCTCTCAACTAGGAAGGTATAATGTGAAGGGTTTCTCACGGGATTTGCGTTGGTAGGTGCATATGAATACAGGTTAGGTACCAAAATATTAATAATAGAAAATATGAAAGTGTTAGTACATAGCAACACATAGATAACGTTATAATGTCTGGGTTATTGTTTACTAAGTAAGTGATAAAAGTACATTGATTGTATTGGAGCTAACTTAAAATAGGTACGTTTAAAGTTTTCCGTTCTCATACGATGTATTGGAGAAATGTGAACTTATAGGTATGTAACATTCCAATCATAGTATATAAAGTATATATAGTGTATTGTATTTTATATAAGTCAAATCCCCTAATAACATGAACCTCTCAACTTTTCTGGTCCAACGGAGCATTAATGATTAATTCGCGTTTAAGTCATAATTGCTGTAATGGTATTGACAATGGATACGCGTTCGAGGAGCCACTCAATTACGAGGCATTCAGGGCCTACTGTTTGCGTTGGGAGCAAGTCGAGTGTCGACTCTCATTGGCTAACCGCGGAGGGGTGGCTCGCTACCAGCTATGCCTTTTTCTTCATATTATTACTAGGAACCACTTTCTGTATGAAATAAAATATTTAAGTGTCATCATTACCTACTGATTTAAAACTATTTGCTTAATGCCTTACGAGCGTAGTACCTACCAGTAAAAAATTGTAGCATAAAATAAGAATGTAGGTACCTAATGGTCTCTAAATGTCTGATGAATAAATAAATTATAATGAATGAACCATTACATTACTACATACCATTTTTAGACTTTTTAAGTATTGCCTTTGGTTCCTTATCGATTATTATCTCAGTAAAACACATAAAAGATTATCACACAAGTAATCTCAAGAAAGCAAGTTTATGGTAATAATTTCTAAAGCCCCAATAAATAACGTTCGCAGACGTTCACAGACGCTCACCCGAAACCTATGAAAGCCGCATCGTATAATGCCATATAAGTTTTCATATGATATCCGTAATCCGCAGTACGATTTCCAAGCCTGGAGTCGGCCCCTCGAAGCAACATTAATGTTATTATTTGGCAACATTTACTAAATAATTTGCTCGTTAAACGTCGGCTGATCCTCGCCCCCTCTAACTACCGTATTGTGCGTCTCCCTCGCCGTGTTCAACCAATACTGAACATTAATTACTTCCACGTCTTTATGTCGTATTTGTACCAACATACTCCTTTGTGCGTTATACGAAATTAATAACGGAGTAAGGTGGATTAGAAAACTATCGCTACTGAAGACTTATAAGTTTTGCAGATGAGGTTACTAAAAGGACAGAGCGAATTACATTTTGATTAAACTTTGTAGAAGACATATTTTCCTTATTAATGTTTTAACTAATTAATTAGTTAGCGTTAGTGTTGCATTTCTATTTTTTTGCGAGAATGCTTCACAAGGATTTGTTTTATATCCGATTCCTAAAGGCTTCTATTGTATATTTAATTTTAAGTAAAGATTTTCAAAGCTGTAAACAAAAGAAAACAAGGAAAACATTTTAATACAGCTGAAAAATATGGCTGCCATCAATATTGACGAGCGCTGTTTCATTCCAATATTCCTTTGACAGACACCATTTCATACCATTGATGTCGTTCCACCAAACTCGAAACTTTTCTTTTGCCGGTACATACCTGGACTTTGTATGCAGAGCTTCGCATAAAGTACATAAGGGGTGGTTTGGACCGAAATCGGATTCTACGGTGTACAAATTAGTCCATTTGAAATACGTTTCATAAAGCTTGGGATCTTTTATGGCTTTATACATGACGAAGGCTAAATTATAAGGGTGCATTTCGCGCGCATTTATGTACGATCCGACGGGGAGGAATCTGAAAACAAAGGTCAGTCTTTAGACAATGATTTGGGATAACTAAATAACTTTTATAGTATAGATAACATTATAAAAGTTATTTATGTAAAATATTTATAATAAAGAATAATTTAAATAATATACAAATAACCTGCTATAATTGGCTCCACCATAAACGATGGGCACGGCGTGATTGTCGTATCCGTGCATCACTTTTTCGGTTACATAGTCTTCTGAGAATGAATTTTCGAACGCCATATAAAAATAATAATCCTTTAATATGCTATCACAATTATCGTTTGGACATTTATTTTGTGAACAACTTCCATATACATCGATTTTCAATTTGAAATGGAATAGATGTTCCTGAAGCCTTGTTAAATATTCGTCTCTGAAGCTGTCAGCTCTGCAGTGGCTCACGAGCCAGGCGGCCGCTTTTGTCTTTTGACTTAAAATAGTCTTTATGTTTTGACGCACAGATTTGGAACTTCTTTGCCATTTGACGGTGACGCTGGGGGCTACTATAGATCCCGTAAGGTTTCGTACAACAAAGTAGCTCCACATAATATCGGAGTCGAGACGATATGTTAAAGTCCAATTGAAGAAACCGTCGTCGTGTGTGTTACACGACGGCTTATGGTATGATGATTCAAGAGAATTGAACACGTACAGTTGTTTCGGTGATCGCTTGGTAGGTTTATTATCTTTAGCATCGAGTATATTTTCATCAAAGATTATACCGTCAAATTGTGTATAATCACCCAGAAAAACCTTGTCTGTGGCAAAAAAGCAGTTACTGTTCGAGCAATTTCTTGAGGCAAATGATTCCTGGTCGATAAAATAATTACTATTCCAAAGTAAAACATATTTCGTATCGTTCTTGAAGTAAAATCTTCGGCGTCGGGTTATTATCACAATATTACTCACATTATTTATTATATTACTTGCAAACTTCAAAAGATACACTTGAAGAAATATAGATATTGCTATTAGCAGAAAAAGCCAAATTACCGTTTTTCGAGAATATCTATTTAGGTTCACTGAATAAATCATTATAAAATGCAAAATAAAATCTCTAAAAATTAATATAAATCTGTCGGTAAATTTGACAGTTGAAAAGTTGATAATAATTCAGATGAATATTTTTTTTATACATGACAATGGACAATATAGTGCACAATGTAGATTTTTACCATTTTAATAAGGAATGGTGTACAATTTACTTTATATTTAAAAACTAAAAAAGCCCATTTTTTACCGAATTAGCTATGGGTAGGTACATAACCACGCACCTTTATTTGGCAAAATTCTAGCCAGGAACTCGCCAATCTTACACATAAAGAATTTCTAGGAGATAGTGTGTTAGCAGTGTTGTAGAAATATCGACGCTGACCGGATACACTATCGGAAAAGATTTGCTAATCTCCATTATTTCGCGTGGGAGTTTGACCCAGAATGTAAGCCTTTTGTGTCGCGGTGGGCATCCCGATTGAGGCGTTTAGACAACTTGACAATAGTCTTTAACATTCAACTAATCTGAGATTAAGATCCTATCAGTACAGGACTCGATAAACACTTCACAATTAAACACAATTCATGGTTTAGTCCAGGAGTATTTTAGTGAATAATATTTCAAATTTAGAAATATGACTTTCTAGCCGAGCACTGCAGTTTAAGCCGAGTAGTTTTCCTTTGTATCGTACCAGGATAAAAAGTATTCTACGGCAACTCATAGAACACTTTATGCATATAATACTTAGATGTTAATCTTTACGGATATGTAGTACGTATGGATAATATATGGATGCATCACAAACATTGTGCTATAGTGAAATAGACCAATGAATCTTTAAATGTCTTAAAATCCTACATTATTTAATTCAATTTAAATATTGATTTAGATTTTTTGAGTCTGGTTTGTCAAGCAAAAGAAGACTATTGCAGGCCTGCCTCACTGCTATTTGTAAACCACACTTGATCTTTAAAGTACAAGTTCTTTTTATCGTAAAGCAAAATATAAGCATAACTCTTAAATGCTATGTATGTATACATATTATGAAATAAATAAATTTAATAATATCTATTATAAAAAAATGCAAATGGCTATATAGCCATACACCTATATAGGTGTATGTTTTTAATGTCAAAAAATAGATAATCATCTCCTAGACAATTTCAAGTACAGTTACTTTGAAGTGTTGAAAAAATACTGACCATCATTGACGGGCCGTCAACGAGGAGATTTGATGCATTGTGTTCAGAAACAGTTATTGTTGGCAAAATATACATTGTTGCGAAGCGTGCGCCCAAGACCGGACAAAGCAAGAATAATTGAATTAAAAACGTCTTAGATTTTGGTATGAAATCGGAGCGATCACGCAGATGTGTCGTTGTTAGACCATACCATTATAAGTTAGGTACTTAGGTATACTCAACTACAAAAGATGGTTAACATACTCAAAACTTAAATTACAAATCATCTTAATGTCAAAATATTTTATTTTTTGTAGTGTCGGGTCAAGACGAAAAACTTTCATTTACAAGATATTTTTAATATATGGTGAAAACCAATTCAATAAACATTTAATTGTTATAATACTTTGCATATATGTACTATGTAGGTATATCATTAATCGATATTCGAATCGAACTAACGAATTTTTTATTTTTAAAAGGACTATGAAGAAACTAGGTATTATTTTTTTCAATTAAATAGGGCCTCTATAAGAGAATAATAAAAATCAAAATTAAATATAAACACAAAACAAAGCTTCATACGATTTTTATAAAAAATATGTTTTTTGAAATGGCGTCAACAAAATTTCCATCCGCATTTCAGTTGCACTTTAAAGTTATAAAAACGAACAAAAGCCTGTCCAAGGGTTAAATTTTAAGCTGTTTAAATATTTATGTACTATTTTCGTATTGACAAAACAGAATAATTCAACAGTGGTCCCACAATGGCGGGTATTGTTCATCCAAATGTTTTTATTTGACGAGCTTCCGTGACCGAATGAGAGCCATTCTGTGGATTTCGAGGACTATTGTAACTCATTGAACTGCATCAGTGAGGAGGGTGCTTGTAATTTCTTTATAATTTAGCACAATATCAATAGATTAATGTTACCTAAGTATTTAATCGAATGTGTGAATTTGACGGGAACGCTCCTTTATTTACATAATTTAGTACCTATTTATTGTGGCGCGAAAGTTCGTGGAATTATTAGCATTAGTATCTATTATTTTTATTGATTCGGGATCATTGAAAAATCAATAAAAAGTCAATCAACTTTATATTACAAAATATAGGCATAAATATACCTAATCATTTCTATATAATATTAATAAGAAGATATAGAAAACGCTTGTCACTTTTTCCTGAACAGTTATGTTGTACCTCTGTTTTTTGCACTGGTAACGGTAAACTGGTATTCAGAAGAATAAGAGACATCTCTATAATTATCTATACATATAATAAAAACGTAACGAGTCCCTGTCTGTACATGGAAGATACATACTTACAAAAAATATTACAGGAGACCTTTAAGACCTTTAATAACGCAATAGAACCCAAAACAATGATTTTTGGAATTTTTGTCTGTTTGTCTGTTTGTTTGTGCACGCTAATCTCAGAAACGGCTTATCCTATCTAGATGGGGTTTTGAATTATATATTTTGGTAAGCTTAACTTAACATTTAGTCTTTAATTCATGTCAATCGGTTGATAAATAAAAAAATTATGGCAATTTTAAGATTCACATTGAACTTGCTGAACTTGCTTTCAAAAATGCTGCCCAAAGTTACTTTTCTACGCGGGCGAAGTCGCTGGCACAGCTAGTTTTAAAGATATATTTAAAAATACACTGAGCGGCATTATTTTTATAAAATTTTCACCTAAGTACATGTCTAATAAGTTTATAAGATTAAAAACCTAAATGTTGCCTTATATTTTATTATAAATTCTTATTTAAATTTTCATAAGCCTCCATATAACAATAAAAAAGTAACAGCTCATCAATATTCCCATTAACAGTGAAGCAAACCATTGGCTACCAAACATTTGTAGTGTTCACGCGAAGTTTGAGAGGCTGACAAAGGAACGGAAGCGCATAATCCACTTAGCGTCAGTTAATCCTGGCCTGTCATTGTTGGTCGAGTGGTTAATTCGATCAGCACCGTACTGCCGTACATTATTCATACGGAAATTAACGTACGATACATCTGTGATTTGTTTTACTTATGCGCTATGCTGAACTGTGGTTAGCAGGTTTCTCGTGGTTTTGTTAATTGATATTATAATTACTAAATATTTATTATTAGACTATTAGGATTAGATTGCTTGGTTTTAAGTATAGGTACCTAATAAGATTACAGATAATGCATTATGGAAAAATATGACAAAATTACAATATTTAAATCAATAGATATCGAATACTATTTTTCCCTTTAAAAGACTGTTGACTTTTCTATTTTAAATAAGACAAGCATTTTCAGATTATCTTAAGTAGGTGACTAATAGTCAAATTGCATATTCTTACAAAATATGACAACGTTATATCTTAAGCATGTATCTCGGGGCTTAATTCAAATCTCTCATCTTAACAAGGAGATAAGGCGACTCCCTAAAAAATATTTATTGTGTTTACACAAACGTAGGTGGTAATACGAGTAGTTATTCAAAATATTAACTCGTCGGGAAAGGGGACGTCATTCTTCGCGATAACTCGAAAAAAACACTTAATAATATTATTGGGTTCTAATTTCGTTTGTTAATCGTTACTATAAAAGTGTCAGGCGATTACAATAGAGGTGGCAATGCATTCAGTAGCTCGAAGGGCGCTTGGCTTATGTTACTCTGAAAAAACATTCCCTTCCCTTAACAATAAAATAGATCTTATTACCAATGCAGAAGTGTTAATATATTCATACATCATATAAAAACGCTTGTTCAAGTGTCGCAATGGATTTATTAATACGTTTTTATGCGATTAGTTTCTTAGAATGTGTGTATTATTGGCTTGAGAGGTTATTTTATGGCCTATTAAAATATTGATTTTTCGATTCGCTTGTCAGCTTTGATAGCGACGAATTTTCCTATACATTAGTAAGCATTGTATTTTTTTACCAATACCTACCTCATACGTACCTACTCACTTGGCATAAGTTTCAATCACCTTACCTAAAAAGGTAGGAAATTACTAAATATTGTATTGAATACATCCTTCTTAGAGATATAGGTACAAACACTACACAATATTATATTTTTATTCACATTAATATCCTACTAGAGTAAACGCAAAACAAAACACTTTACGTACCTACGTTGAAATAATTCATACAAACTTTGGTTCAAATCTTTACAGCGGTGTACCTACCTATAGCGCGACTTTATATTTTTTCTACACTGATATATATACTGCTCGGTTAGATAGATAGGTACATTTTTCTAGCTGGTTTAGCGTTTGTAGAGTCAAACGCAATTAAACGAGTGAGTACATTACAGGGTTAGACTTAGTAGTCTTCTGAGTGTGGTAGATTATAATATAGTCTTTTCGTCTTTCAGTTGTAAAAAAATATTAGATTTTAACTGGCCTGACTAGCCATTAAAGCTATTAAAAGTATGGCTATGACGACCATGACGTAGATATATGCTAGCAGCCAGCCCAGGCTTCGTACGGGTATTATAACGGGTAAATAATGACAATTCATTCACGATATTTGATAATTCCTGAACGCATATTTGTATATTTAACAATCAATCTTTCATTATTTATGTAGGTACCAAGTAGTGCGTTATTAATTAATATAAAAAACAAAATTTTCCGAATGTTGTGGGTAAGTATATGTTGTTACCGCATAGACGGAATGAACATTTTACATTTCTCAAGTACGAAACTCAAGATAACTCTTTAATTAAATAACGTATAATAAGACTTTCTATTAATAAAATGACAGACTACCCTAAAACCACTAACAATATACCATTGAGGTACGTGTGTAGATAGAAAAAAGTTATACATAAATACGTATGCCGGTTGGAGGAAAGCTTCCCTTGAAAACAGAAGTCAGCGCCGTCGGCAAGTCGGCAGCGAGTCGATTTACATAAAATTAACATGGACGCCGCGCGTTCCCAGTTAATACCTCCTTTGTGACGCCTAAATATTTTGCGAACAGTTTTCCACACAAAGTCTGTAATTCAATATGCAAGCGGCGGCATTTAACAAGAAACCTATTTACATTCTAAATATTACGCCAAAGTTTCAGCTTTGCGCTTAATTTGATGTCGCTTTTGTAGGAAAAGCTTTGAGTTCTTGAGTGGGAAGAAATTGGCGTCTTGCTTGTTATTTAGGCCGCAACTGTTTATTTATATAATTTTTGATAATGTTAAATGTCTGATATGTTTTTACAAAAATATGATTTAAAGGAATATTTTAACTTATAATTGTGAAACAACCTTCATACGTAGGTACATATAAATTTAATAGAATGTATTATTTAATACTTATTACTTAATTAGGAAATTAAAATTACCTCACATAGATAGGCGATTATACCATGAGGATTCCTTGGATTATTTTAAGATTTCAGTAGAATTTTACTTTCAACCCTACAGCAACTAGATACCTCACAAACCTAGGAAAAATTAAATGTGATTGTTGCCTTCAGTGCCGATTTAGATAAGCAGCTTTCTTGTCTAGATATTTTATGTCTATGTAAGTACAAACTTAATTTTAAAGTCTGGTGTTTTTTACATTTTCGTTATAATGTTATAAATTGTAATACCTAAGTACCTACCTATTTATTAAATGCCAAGATGTTTCAAGTAGAAATAATTTTTTTGTGCCTTATTTTATAATAGCCGTTACCGTTTAAATCGAAGTAGAGTGTCCAAATGTTTTTATGAAAACTATAAATTCGATTAATTCCAGGTGTTACAATTTAAATCAAATGTAAATAGTCAATTGTATGTTCAACCCTGGACTATACAAACAATACAAATACAAAATAAACTGTGGGTCGTACTGTCGTGCACGAAATGTACTGCTGGGTACAGCCGGGTACAGTCACAATGAGAGCGGTGGGCGGAGCGGCCCGCCCCCGTCTTGCGGCCTCGGCAATTAGAACAACAATGAAAACTCCGCTTGAAATAAATCAATCTGCATAAATTCAAACGTTCCAATTTTGAAATTTAAAATCTGTGTTCATTATGATTTTTTTTTCGTTACTTGATAAGTTTGCATAGTTCGTTATAAAATGATGTCTTTCTGCTTTTAAATGCTTTTTTAAATAATAAATATTTTTATATTTACACTTTTTAAATAAAAATTATCTATTTATCTTTATAAATAAATAGTAGGTAGGTATCTCTAGTACTAGGAAGGTACTAGTATGAAGGATTTTAAAAAGTGAGTCATAATTTTGATAGGTCATCGTCATATTTTGTTGATATTCTATTTGTTTTTATAAAGAATATAAATTAAAAAGAACACACCTGAAACATTTACTCCAATATACATATAGACATAGACGCATAACGCATAAACTGAAACACCATAAGTGAAGCTAATACTCGATATATTACGTAAAAAGCACGTTCTTATACTCAATGAGCACACAAGCCGCTATAAAAAACATTACCCTATAAATGTGGAAAAAATTAAATCTACGAAAAAATCTGCGTGCTCATAATGCGGTTCTAGGTGTAACTATTCCATGCTTATAGATAAAAGTATAGATCTAGAACCAACAACCGCACGATCTTTAGTCCTCAATATTTGAATTCGTATCGGAGGCTGTGTGCGTCGGCCGTAACTCTAGTAGAAATTAGAATGCGTCCAACGTGCCGCGAGTTCGCGTTGTTTGCCGATCAATTCGTTTGTTTTACGTCACTGGTAGAACGTAGACGTGATGCGACCAATAAATTTATAACATTTTTGTCTCACCACCCGACAATACGGACACAAAAATACAAGTTAAAGCTTTTGCGCTACATTTCCTAGTAAGTGATATTTGTGAACATGTCTGTGTAGATAGGTATGTAACTACCTAAGTTAGTTCGTACCTACTTATAACTATGTAATTACATAATTGAGATAGGTAGGTAAGTTCACTAAAGCAAATTTTAGGACTTAACATTTTTGTAAAAAAAAAATATTTTTAAGTAGTTAAAATAATGCAAATCTAAGTAGATAAGCGTGGAAACATAATTTTCAAAAATGGAGCAGAAGTGTTTTTAATTTTTATGTGACGCCTTTGTTTTACATACGAATATGTACCTAAAAATGAATGTAATTAATGTTGGTCCAAAGAGAGATGTACCTGAACGTGTCGTGTTAAGGTATCATCAATATCCGAACGTAATTTTACGAAAGTAAACAAAAATGTAGATCGCTACCAATCTTGCTGTATACTTAACAAATGGGTAAATATTTCCTGTAATTTTCTTTTTCCGAAACATTGCTTCACAAAGCGAAAAGAGACACAAACAAAATGGCGTATTTAAATGGGCGGCAACGTTATTGTTGGCGCGAAGCACCGTTCTCTCTGCTCTGCTCACACTCACAATGAAAGCTCTTTATTTTCCTTCCCCAAGCATCGTGTGTACAATGCTCTATGACAATTTCCCTGCCGCTTGATATTATGCCTTAAAACTAACATGTTAAGGTATATTTTTACTTAATATTTCGACTTCGTATTATGTCACATGTGAAACTGTTGCACAATCTTCTATCCTTCTTGCTCCTGTCTGGTGAAATGTATTTTTCTATACACGTCTCGCTCTCTCGCACCTCCTGAGAAGTAATGTGTTATTGCTTGTTGTGATATCTTCGAAATAACAGGGAAGTACTCTGTACGAAGTTGTCATTTGTAACGGTTTGAAGGAGGGACTGCAAAAAAATAGAGCACTTTAATTTCGATTTAAAGATACACTAATTTTGAAAACTTATAATAACAAGTCACAAAAGAGCAGTAAGTACATACTTATGTGAATTACAGACGACCCTTACAATGATTAAGTTTTTAAACCTGTAGAGAATCTATAGACACTAATTTTAATTGCCTTATCTCTATGTCGTTTGATACCATTTAAATGAGGTCTTTATTAAATAGGTACTATAGGCAAATATTTTTTTTGTATTTAGTTATAGTGATAAAACTTGTTCAATATATCAAATCTCCATCTTAAGTTATTTAACATACCTACTACTACAGAAGGTTTGATTCAGTCATCAAAAGTAAAGCTTTTTATCATATTTTAAAAAGTCTTTTGAATTTGTTTTAAAAGTAGTTTAAAAACAGTTATTACACAGATATTGTATGCGGAAATTTTACAAAATTTGAATGCGCACCGTACCATAGACTCAAGGCAGGGTGAGTGGAGTTGCAAAGCCACTGGAGTGGGGAGTCGCTAAACAAAAACACGTATACAAGGAGCGCGCTGGCGGTGATTGGCCGGCGGGTCCCGCCCCGACCCCCGCCCCCGCCCCGGCTCCTGCCCCTCCAGCGCCGGGGACCTCGCGCCAGCCGGCCCGCCGCCAGACCCGCATTCGTGCACCGACACTCATCGCGATCATGTGTAGCGGAGCCGAGGGAGGCCCCTGGCCGCTTGGCAAAGACGCGCCCGCAGTTACCGCCGCCGCGATAGACCACTACCGACTCCAACTCTACAATTATGCCGTAGCTGAACGCCTCCGCTTGTATCCACCGTCCGTCGCACCATGCTACGGACCGTATGGACCGCGATTAGCATTATCCATGTCGCTGCTTCAACAACGTGCCCTACAACCCGAAGAACCGAAACCCCAGCATAGCTACATCGGCCTCATTGCAATGGCAATTCTGAGTTCCCCAGATCATAAGCTTGTGTTATCTGATATTTATCAACATATTCTGGACAACTATCCGTATTTCCGGTCCCGTGGTCCAGGATGGAGGAATTCTATCCGACATAACTTGTCTCTCAATGATTGTTTCGTTAAGGCCGGAAGGTCTGCGAATGGCAAAGGTCACTACTGGGCAATTCATCCGGCTAATATAGAAGATTTTCGGAAAGGTGATTTTCGCAGACGTAAAGCTCAAAGAAAAGTGCGGAAGCACATGGGATTAGCAGTGGATGATGATGGAGAAGATTCACCGTCGCCGCCGCCGCAGTCTCCGCCGCCGACGGCATTGCCGATGCCATTTTGGGGTGGAGGAAGAGTGCCGGCCGGAGTACCCACGCGAAAGAGACAATTTGATGTGGCTTCTTTGCTCGCACCGGACGATGCTCCCGAGAAGAGGGCTAGAAGGGATAGCAGCTGTGAAGAGGAAGTTGAAGAGGATATAGATGTGGTGGCGAGTGATCAGGAAGACGTGAGATCCGGAGAAGACGATTCGCGGACGCCGTTAGCGCCGACGGCACACTATCCGCTGCTCAGTGGCTGGTGGCCGGCGCTCGACCCCACCTTACTCCAACAGCTAAGGAGACACACAGCTTCAGCGGTATCGCCAGCACCACCTAGTCCAGACCAACAGCGACCCCCTGATGTCAAGCATGAAATGGTTTAAGCCTTCATACTTTTCAAGTGTATATCAACACTCTGTACAGTTTGTGAATAGTGACAATATTTAAACGTTAGAATTAATTGTGGCTTTTCCTTTTCCGTCTGTCTCTCTAGTTTGATAATGGTGGTTTTGTTCAAGATAAAATTTCTATATCTAATGATTAACTTGGAGTTCTATTGTAAATATATTGTGAACCTCAGCTAAATGATGCTACTTATTCGATAAACCTACCCATAAATAATAAATATATTCGTAGATGGTCTAGCGTTATTTTGTAAAGTCTGAAAACGACCAAGCCTCTGTAAATAGGTACTAGCTACATTTCTGTATATAAAGTGATGGTGTCTAATCGTTATTGTTATAATAACTTGAAACTTATGTTGTTACATGTAGAAACGATGAGTACGAATCTATAAAAAACTAAAATAAATAGAAAATATTAATTGATTTGTATTTTTTATTTCAATTAAGCACAATATTCCTATTAATCGCAATTGATATGTAAGATCGATTGCAGCTTACTACCTAACAAAAGTTGCATAATTCATAAGTAACTAGACAAAATAATCTATTGCATTAATTAAATAAAACAGTACCTACCTACTTAAGTAAGTATACATATTATGTATTCATATACTAACAAATTTCACATTTAAAATACTCATTACTTAGAAGTTCGTAGATCTTGTGTATTTGTACTCTATATAAGTCATGTCAAAACTTAAGAAAATGTATTAATATGGACAATGATTATGAAAAATTTTGAACTGCAAAATAGATTCTAACATCATGAGACTAAAATAAAGGTTATCCTTCTAAACTACAATAAAAAATCCACATTGCTGAATGAACGATATATTTTGACACAAATTAATTTTGGGGAAGGAATTAATAAAAACATACAGCCACCTTACCAAATATCTTAATATTTTGTGTTTTTTTAATGTTTGTGTTGTTGTAATTAAAGCCAAACTAAACTAACTAATATGTAAGTGTAAAAAGCACCTTCTTATACCATAAAACGAACAGAAGCCCTTATTCCTGCTTAAGAAATTTCCCTATAAATGTTGAAAAATTGAAATCTACGAAGAAAATGCGATTTTTTATCCGATACACTGCAGCGACGATTTATGTAAGTAGACAAAAATGTATTTTTCGAAATGGCTTCACAATATGAGAAATATTGCAATTGTACCTAGGTGTTATTATTCTAAGCTGTATTTCTCAATATCTTCCATTAAGATAAATTTAACCCACCGTTTAATTACCTACCGTGAACAAATAACCTAATAATCTCGTAGAATCAAGTTAAAACGTAATATGTAATGTTTGTTAATGGCACTAATCTTCACTAAATAGGTTTATAATTCAATACCTAATCGTTATTGAATATTCATTGTAAGGTGTAAGTATATAACCATACGCATTATACTAAACGAAAGTTATTCAAATGTGTTCTCAGAGAATAGACAAACCGATTTGCAAATGAATCATTCGTTTTTAACTCGGTAATCTTATTCATTTTTTCCTGTAACTACTAATGACTTTACATCAGCGTGTGAAAAGTTTAGGCAACGTGTTTTTGTTTATAAGTAGATAAGAAGTTTATGTTAATGCGAATTGTTCGAACTTAAAAGTAAGTATGTAATTACGTGCGTATGTTAAAACATTTAAATGTGGTTGTATTTAGCTGTTATTGAGATAACAGAAAACAATCCTTACCTACGTTTCGTTTGACCATTAATTATGGGTTTTACCTATTAACCTATATCTACATTGTATTATTCATTTTAATATATTTTAAGATATAATTGATTTGTGATAGGTTTAAACAATTAAAAATAGAAATTATTTATTAATTCAATCATTATATTATCCAATCCAATAACATCTAGTATATGTTCCCGAAACAATCATTACCTATTTATTTATTTATTTCACACATAGTCACACTTTACTCTTACACTAGCAGTGCCCCTCGGATATACCCACGTAGATCCGTCCCGTCCCCGGAACAATACCGAAATGCAAAGTATAAATATAGCCTATGTTAGGTACTCAGTGATAAATCGGTCAAGTACTTTTTGAGATTATTCGTTACTGTATACGAGAATTTACAAATCCTTCCTCTTTATAATATTAGTGTAGATTAGTACCTAACAACTAACATTTATATTTTTTTGTAGGTATTGTAAACGTTGCATTTTTATTCGGTTAACATTAAATATCCGCCGATATTGCAATCTTTATTACAGAGTGCACTTATTATATATAATTTTATATTTTAGTTAAATCGTCAACATAAAATAAATTACGGTTTAGGTACTAGGTATGTACGCATTATTCAATACCTGTATCACGTGTACATAAAAAAATATATTAAATTATTAAAATAAATTCAGTGATAATGCAAATTTAATTTAACTGCTTAGGGAGTATGTATACAAATTTATGGGTAATTAATAATTTTTATACTAACTTATAGGTATATGTTTACAAACTAGAAAAATCCGTGTACCTACGGAATATGTCTAAAATTAGTCACCACAAATGAATATAATCTATCCACCTAAAATTATGAAAATCTTATCACTAATTCACACCTTACCTGCTGCGAAAAGATAGCATTTATTTAGACGGAACAACATCATTGGTACATTAAATAGGTACATAAGTGTGCTAAAGGAGCATATAATATAATCTATTGTTCACTGGTTTTTTAATGGAAACTCATTTTAAAACACGTAAGAAATAATCTAGGAAATAGGATTTTAAAATAATTGTACTGTATATATAACAGAATTTATTTTCTTCTTGTAAAAATTAAAAATTAAACTATGACCTTTTTCACTTAATAGGCTAGATTAAAAATGTTGCAATAAGAACTTCTATTACCAATATTACTACCAATAGTTATCTATTAGTTTATTTAAGTATAGGTAGGTACATACTTTTGTACCTAGGTATTTCTAAACGTGATAATGTATCCGGTAATCACCTTATAGGTACATACTAGGTGAGAAAGCATCATACATCCATACACAAAAGGTACGAAAAATGGTGGTTTAAAGATTTTATCTTTGGTAATCCCGGCTTTGAGCCCAAAGCATTTAAGTCAGGAAGTTGACGCACTCTTTCCTTTAACCTGTTTGTGGTTTACAGATTATCACTAATTCTATTGTTTCCTTGATTGCGATAACATTATGCTTTCACAGTAGAACACAAATACATTAGAATGGACAGAATATGTGAATTGTAAAAGGTTAGCTAAGCTGTTAACAAAGATCCTGAACGCAATTGGGCTACAAACATGAGAATATTTTTATACCTTCCAAGTACGTATGAAATAGAAATATTTAGTATGAAAGTGTATAGCTACCAATTTTAAAAGTAGTATAGTTTGAATTTAAGATTTTACATCGTTACGTCTGGGTAAATCGACAATTTAAACTTCAGAAGTATTCTTTTTTTGCTTAAACGGAAGGGTTGGTTCTTAATGATATTGGAATAGAAGATGTAATTAAAGTAAAGCCGTAAGAACTGTATAAATCCGGGCAGGCTGAAACAAAAAGCTGTGGACAAAGCATTAAAAGCATCCATTAAGCGGGCATTGAGGTGAGACTGACCGGGCGAGCGGCTCGCGAATTGCCTCCGAATCTAAACGCTTCCAATTCCAAGGGCGACAAAAGGCGACTTTTAGCGGCAACAATGAATGAATGAAGCAAATTACGGCTTTTTCGCCTCTTGAAAGCGTTCACCGGAGCGGATGGACTGGCGCATTGTCGACGTTCGGTTTGCACCCCGAAACAAACGATAACAATAAACAGTAAAAAGGAAAGTGTAGTATTTTGCGCGGAGTGCGTTGCACAAAGGGTGCGTGTAATAGGTGTTAATGCGCGGAATAGCTGAACATTCTGAATGGCGCTGCGGGCGACGATCTCGCGTATTTTTATAAAAAATCATCGACTTGATTATGACGATTGTGTTTTGTGCAACTAACGGAATGTTTTCTTTCTTTATTTTGATTTTAAAGAGTTCTCGACACTCGAGGAGGCGTTTGGCACTTGGCACACATGATCGCTTCTAATATTTGACAAACTTAATAACCCGTAATATAATAATAACAGAATAATGGAAAATCAAATAAGACAATATTGTCTTGTTTACAAAATATGAAAAAAATACGACCCATGTTAGCTTAAATGATTCATATCACATTTATGAAGTAGGCAGATAAGTAGATACACGTATATAAGTAGCTCCATATATACGCATCCTAACAAATGATCAATATGCACGTACAAACCTCAAAATTGGTTGTGAATCCTATTTGTATTCTGTATAACTTTCATTCTTTACCAGATAATCTTTTACTCATAACAAAAGGACCCATAGTGTTAACTAGTAACTTAATATCCATCAAAGATACATTAGGGGGCGTCATTGTGCAATAAACCGGTCAACAGTCAGGCAAACAAATCGAAGATACTGCCATCCATGTGATGCGTGTAAGATCAACAATATTCAGGCAATTACAGTTTCTAATAACAATGCTTTAGTGACTAAATTTATGAGAAGGGTTTATCTAATTGGTAGAACGTATGGTTCTAGTTCAAACACCAACAAAACAAACATGGCGATAGGCTTTGGAGTGGAGACCGCCCGCGGATTCGCACTTCAGATCGCACTTCAGGGAATAAAATATGATATAGGACAGATGCTAGACAAAGGCAGTAAACAAAGCATTGTCAATAATATTCAGTAGGTATTAGAAATACATTTTTCTTGTAACATAGGTAATTAATTGTTTGGTAACGCTAAAAGTATTTACAAAGCACAAAGTTTTATTCGATGAACGATGTAAATACCTTTTAGAATCAATGACTATAGAGTAGGAAATTTACCTAGGTCTGTAGATAATATTTCCAACTGTTGTTACTGATCCGAGCGCCTAAAAGATCAAAATCTGAATGCATTTTTGTTCAAGATTAAATAAATTGCTATAAACAATTATTTATTATTTATTCGAATAATTGTAGGTATTATAATTTTATGGCAAACTACTCGCACCCTGCGGTTTTACTCAGGGTGTTTTCGTTCTCGCATAACAATTTCAGCTAAATAAGTATATTTAATTGTGAATTTACGAAAATAATCGTCAAAAGTTACAAATAAACTACCCACATAAAATTAAGTAGATAAATAACAATTATATCGATTACAATCAAAAGCTCCGTGAACTCTCGGATTGACAAACTCTTGACAAAATAAACAGAGCGCCTTCCACTCGACAACGGATTCATATCGGATAAAAAACGTACTTACTTAACAAAATAACTTATAACTAGACGCTTAGCGATATCATCGGTGGTCCGCTGTTGTTGATAAACACTTGTCCATAATCAGGAATATTGTTGTTTACTTTTTATATACCTACGTGTTATAAGCGAGTGAAAGTTTCTTGTTATATTACCTACTATGATAGAATATAACCTTATATAATTTTTTTCGTGATATCCTTTTAATTCGGTAACCATTATAGGTATTACTCATATGAATAAAAACTCTTTATCGTATGTTATAATGTCTTCTTAAAGCAGCTGCTGATTTGCGACCACTTTCACTTATGGACAGTCACAAAATTAAGAGCATGTAATTTTCAGAGTATTACTTTGAAAATTGAACTGAAAAAAGTTTATCATATAACGTATAACAAAAAGTTTAGTCTTGATTTATTTTACTTTTTATAAAAGTACCTACCTATAAGAAGTTACGTACACTTAACACAAAAAATGTTGTAAAAATATAATAATAGGTATATCACCCTGATTGATCTCACCTACTCAATAGTACGCATTTAGGTCGAGAGTTACCAATGTTCAATATAAACCTCATTCTTAAATTAATTTACCTACATATTATATACTTATTTCTTAGCAGCTATTTGATAAAATCAACTAATTACACATTATTATTTTACCATTGTATAGTGAACTGCCCCCATTACGATTCGGCTACCAAATATTAGAATGCACGAGTTGAATTGACGTAAATATTGAATGTACAGCGGATACGAATGATCTCGAGAATGTCCCCTCGTAATCAGCAACTGTTTCCTCCGGGCCCACAATTAAATGTGCACACGCGAGCGACTCCCAATGTCCTCGTTGGAGCACACAAATCGACATTTATTACAATTCACTTAATATGGGATATGGGAATAGTGGCAACTTTGCGCGTGTTTATATTCCGCTTGTTAGGGACATGTGAAACATTTATGATGCTTAATAGTTTAAAGAATACAACATTTCTTAAGTATACTCGAATTTCATGTGGCATATATGGCTAAATTACCCAAACTGATATAATAAACTGAAAATAGTACCTATCTACTTCTTTAAAAGTGATAACGTATACTTTCTATTGCTAATATATATATATAGCTATATATCTCATTGCCAGACCACGTCTCAAAAATCAATATTATTGAAAAAAAATTTAAAATGTAAAAACTTCCTTGTCACACAAGATACTTTTTCATTGATATATGGATAGTTTATGTATTTGTTGCGTATCAAGAATACATCATTTTTATACTTAGTTCTGATAGTTTTCCTTTTATCAGTCCCTCCGCATAAAAAGGCTTGCTATAGAAAGCTTTAACATAGAAGTAGCTTTTTAGAAACTTAGAATAGTTGATCGAAGAATTGAATCAATATATAAAATTCTTTATTAATTATAAGATGATATAACATCTTAAAATTCGATTTACCAGACATTTCCGCTAGTAAGTTTATAGCCTGTTTAAACATATCGATAAACAAAAAACCGCTAAAAATTATTGATTTCAATATAAACAGTTGTATTGTGGTCAGGTGAAGATTGGAAGAGAGCCTTCGAGGAAGCATTTAGTGTTGACACAGTACCGATGACAATGGACGCAAACTCGGGAATGTCCTTAAGAGATTATTTTGAAAGACACAATCGTTTGACGAGATGACTCGAGCTTTTGGTTGAGATGAGCTCATGGCAGACGTAGATTCTAATATTTTATCAACCTTTTACACTGATATAAATAAACTGTAAAATGACTTGTTGTCGTGTCCCGCTTAATAGTATATGTACCTATTAAGATTCTAGTGTACCAAACAATTTCAATTCTGTTCAGGTTTTAAAAGCAGTTACATACCTACTGTTGCCCGCGACTCCGTCCGCGTGGACTTTCATATAAACTTTGACCACACCCCCCCCTTCCACCCTTATAGCCCTTTTCTCCAGTTAAAAAGAATCCTATGTTTTATCTCAGGGTCTAGACCATCTGTGTATCAAATTTAATTACAATCGGTTCAGCGGTTTGGCCGTGAAAGTGTAAAATTATAAAAAGTTTCTCGTGCAACCTTTTGGGGGTTGATTTAAAAAAAAGTAGCCTATGTCCTTCCCCAGACTCTAGACCATCTGTGTACCAATTTCGTTCTAATCGGTTCAGTAGTTTTAGCGTGATGGAAAGACAGACAGATAAACAGACAGCCAGAGTTACTTTCGTATTTACAATATTAGTATGGGTAAATTGCAAGTCTAAACTTAGACATATATTTAGGCTTATTTAGAAAATATTCGAAATACTCGTACTAGGTAAAGTGCATTATGTAGATATATAAATAATGATTTTGTTACACATCGTGTAAACAACGCAATAGTTATTTCGTAGAAAGGAATTATTTACTTTGGGCAACGTGTCAACGCAATACTTAAAAGTGTCAAAGTATAAAATTCGTAGCAATACAATAGAATTACAAGAAATAAAAACGTATTACGTTAATACCTGCATATTTGCTTTCCCATCAATATTATTGTTGGTAAGTCCCCAGGTATACCCGAAACAAACATCGCATTTAAATACAAGCGCATTATTTTAGATTCATTAAAGACACGTTCGTTACGTAAACAGAGTTCAAAAAACTCAAGTAAACGATATCGGTAGCTCATTAATGGACGAAAGTTTTGAGCAAATGTTTGTCGATTGCGGCATTATCGTAATTATGGATTTGTCTTGAGCACAAAGACTGGTAGTGGGTATGTCAGCGTCGTGGCTGGCTAACAGAGGGCTCATTAGAAACACATGAAGGTACAAGTGTAAATAAATACGCATCGAGTCGGGCAACCTAAACATCTCCAGCGCTTCGCAAGGCCTTTGGCTTACGAGCTTTAGGGACGTTGCTTTTTTAAGCGCACAGTTAAAATATTTTAGGTAGGTTATGTTAATATAGCTCTATGTTTTCTTTTTAAGTAGTAATTGAAAGCTAAATAAATATACTTTGTGATAAAAATATTATGACACTGCTGTTTTTTACATAATTTCAATATCTGTAAATATAATATTTTTCCATCGACAATCAGATCTGTTGTTTATTTATATTAATATTGAAAACACAAACACCGAGAAAAATTTTTCACCATATTAAGCTCATCTACCCCGGCTCACAAAATCTATTTAACGTTAACCTACTTGGTTCCTAGAATACACTTATGAACCGCGAAGCTTGGTTAGTATTTAGTAGCCATTTGAAACCAAGCTTTGGATTACGGGAGATAGACTTACCATCAATTTCACAATTAAAAATTATTCCTTAAAAAACGAACCTAAAAAGCCCAACGGCTCATAAGCTCGTCGCGTCATCGAAGTGCGTACAAGAGCATTGACAACAAAGCAGGAGCCGTTTCGGGTTACATCTTATATACAATGCAAACACGCCGACAGCCGATAGCCGGCTAAGTGTACCCTAAGTGCGCTCGTACGGGAAAATTGGACGCGTACAGCCTAACTCGATGGCTAATTAGGTATTTTATTCTGATTCAAGGGACTCTTACTTAAAGTATCTCCCACTCCCTCATCATTATTATTTAATCGATACGTACTGGTATGTACTAAGTACAAATATGTCGGTGAGAAAGTATATTATCATCTCGTCTATTTGGTCGTTTTATTAGTCCAATTTTTCCCGGAATCGATTTAAAGTCAAAGTTTATAAAATAGATAGCTTTCTACCTACCTTGTATTCAAAATACCATTGCCTATACTACATACTTGCTAACACATAAGAAGAAACTAGGTTTAAGGTTATTTATATTGTTAATTTCACAGCTAATAAAAGCCATCCAGATTTCGCTATCCGACTGCATAATGGAGTTAGGTCAGTACAGGTGACTTGTGAACTCTTTCACAACCCCTTAATTCCCTAGTAGTAATAAAGCTAATGAACCTGTCATCGAAAACAGACACAACGCCTAACACTTAAAATATTTAAATCTACACACCATTCATGCATCGATGGTTATAAAATAAACATTTTCCTTAAAATATATTCGGTATTATGTTTACACAAATCATTGAATCTCTACGGGTTTGTCGGGTTGAAAACAACCAGATCGGCAAATGAAGCAAAATTAAATCAGCTCCATATTTATTTCGCCCAGCACATACCTACATTTTGCGACCATTGTTCATTTATTATAAATCGCTTGTACAGTTCATGTTTCAGTTATTTAAATTGTAAATCATATATTTATATAAATAAAAGGAGAAATTTTCATTGCGTCATATTATGTCTCATTTTTTAAATTTTATTGAAATATATTTTCGATGTCCTGAGTTTATCATTTATAATAAACCTATACCAAAATTATAAATAATATTTTTCTCGATTAGGTATAAATTTATTTACATAGGTAGGTAATCATTATGGCCGCAGCTATTACGATAAATTAAACTTGGCCAGTTCGTAAAAATATTTATATTGACAAAAAAATATTTTCACGTTAAGTGGAAAACAAGCAGTCTTCGAGCGCAGACCACTTTTCATCGAGTGCAAGGTTCATTTCGAATTCTAATATTTGTTTCATTGCGTTTGTCTTCTTGTTTACTTAAGCATTCTTTTAAAAGAGCTTGACCCCTAATGACATCATGATTCTAACGTTTCTTTATTTGATTTAAATGTTTATATTTTATTATCCGTAAGCTTGTAGGTATGTTGCCGAGGGAGGGATAGTGGGAGCTACTTAATAGATAACAGTAAATAGTAAATACTAAGTATTTGAATTAAGACGTAAATTTTATAACGTGTATCTTATTTCCTTATATTGAAGAGTTAAAATACGGCTTAACAATTAATTTTACCTTAGAAATTATAAATAATATATTGTATATAAATAAATATAAATATTTATAAAAAATTAAAAAATACACTCCACATATTATATGGAATAACTATAATGGTACAGCACAAAAGTAAAGTAGCTATAAAAGTCTTATTACTACAAATCTATTTCCACTATACCCGAATAACTACTTCTATAGGCAACAGTAGTGTGCTTTACATACCTAAATTCCATCACATATACTTAAACAATCATTATCTTGCTATAAGTATTCAGAAACATCAGACTGTAACATTAAGACTCGGCACATTTCATTTGTATAACAAACGTGCAATAGATAGTTTTTGCATAATTCGCGTAGCTACAATTCTCCGTTCTCTTCATACGTGTTCTAATTTCCGTCCACAACTAGCTGAAAATCAACTGGTAACCCTTGCAGAGCAATTTCCCAGCACGTAACTATGAGTAACTGACGTACGTCGTATTAGGTTAGCGTCCAAGTGTTGGGGCTCACAGACTAGATATACCATCGTTCTAAACTTTTATGGCATTTGGGTATGGGTTTGTCCGAAAGTAACTTGTAGGGATGTAGAATATGAAAGATTATAATCTATACTAATATTATATTATATTATATTATTTTTATTATATTATGAAGAAGTAAAGTTTGTGTGTTTGTTAAATTGTAAGGGGTAATCTCGAGATCTACTGAACCGATTTTAAAAATTCTTTCACCAATAGAAAGCCACATTATTGCTGAGTGTCATAGGCTATATAAAAAACCGAAAGATCAAAAATGATTATTAACATTATGCCTAACGAAGTGGGCACGGGTAAGCCAGTCTATAATATTTTGGATACGACATGCCTTATCAATTGTCTAGCGATTATCAATATCAAGGGAGGGAGTCAATAATTAACTGGTAACTTTAAATTCATTTATATTATGTCTCAAATTTTGTTGAACTGCTCATATATTTCAATATAAACCACATCGCATGCATATAACTAATACATATCTAAATAGATACAAAATAATAAAAAGAATAACACTAATAACTTGAACTAAATAAAAGAATCCTGAAATATTTTCAGAGCTGACAAAATATAGTCTGTGGCTTGTAAAGGCGGTATGCAAATGCGGCGTTGCCGCCCGCCTCAGGCGCGCTGTTTGTGCGGTAATGTTTATTAGCTGAGCCAGTGTGTACCCCGCTTTACCTCCTCTTCGGGAGGGTGAATATATTTTTGTTTTGTTTACACTATAGGCCAGGCTGCGGGTATGTACTGCGTGTTTACAGTACGTGTATATTTGTCGTACTGAGAGCGCTTCGAGAAACCAAAAATCTATCGGCAAAGGTTAAATCTTATATAATATACAACTGACTTATTATTATTATTGTCTTGCTATATTTAGGTTCAGAAACATATCAGACTGTAACATTAAGACTCGGCACATTTAATTTGTATAACAAACGTGCAATACATATGTACGTCTACGAATACAACGTGAAGAAGATATCATTAAATTTAAAAGATATAGCACCTCCAGCTTTCTGAAGCAACATGGGTTATTTTTAATTTAATATCTAAAATTTACATATAAAATCGACGCATTTTTACTTAGGTAATTTACAAAATATACCGTACCGAATGATTTTTAACAAATACAGGATAAATTTTAACCTTAAAAAAACGGATTGCGACTTGCATTTTAATTCGAAAACGCCAAATTTACGGACGCTTTTATGTCACTAAAACATAAAAGTGCGTACTTAGCATTTCTGTACATAACACGCCAGAAGCCACCCTTCCCGGGGGAGATAAATGCAAAGTATGTGTTTCCCAACACACACGTATTCAAGCCTTTGTATCAAACGCCTTTGCCACTGCCAAATTAGAATAGGAAATACGTATTCGTCTCTTTATTATTGTACAAGCCAGGGTTTAGGTAGTATGGCGATTTAATTAATTAAGTCAGAATTAGAAACTTTATCTTCTATAAGTTAAAGTTTAGTAAAAAGAATAATAATAGTTTGCAAAGAAATACTTCTATTTGGTCTTTTGTATATAGGTAGTGTTTTGTCAATTTATCTTTATAATCGTAACCAACAGCAATATATTTATATGTTTTTCTGTTGACAAAATGCTAAATGGTTGCACCTAAATGTTGTAAAAGCCATCATAGAAGATAATTGATATTTAATTCCATTGATACTGTAATGTAACATTTACATTTTAGACTTATGTAAATGTAGCCCTTTAACACAAATCAAATAACAAGAACAATAGCAAAGTTTAGAGCCCTCGCTGACGAGGCGTTGAAGCCACCTTTTGTTCCACTTCCACGGCTGCCGACATACAGCTTCAACGAACATTTCATGTACCTTCTCACATATCAACCAGTATCCCTCAACCTTCAAATGTTAGTCGTGAAACTGGCACAGAGCTCACCCTACGTCGGTTGTCAATCTTGTTGTTTTTGACCTCTATTGTTAATTTGATTCGATTGATTCTTACAGAAAGCGATACCGCTAGCATTGTTTGGACGATTTTACATAACGAGGCGGCAAGCGCTGTATCTCTTTGTACTGGGTCTATTGTGGGGGAGTATCCAAACGTGTGAGATGTGAATTGAAAGGCGCCGCGCGATGACGCGGCGGCAGCCAGCTCGCGATACAAGTCATAGGTTGAAGATATTTGTCTAATACGACTCAATAACACAATATTGTAGTGCAATCACACAATTATAAATTATATAAATTGAATTTGAGAGTATCAATAAAGAAGCTATGAATAATATTGTAAAAAACAGATGGTTCCATACCAGGAACATGGCGGGATTTAGCTAGCATTATAATAATTAATTTAATCTATAACAACAAAGCTGCGCTCGAATAAATGAGATGTATAGTTCAATGATGACTCCTTTATTCTTATTTATTTATTTTCACAACTCACAACTTTCTTTACAGATGGAGAACGTAGACTCACATATGATAGGTACAATACACCTTATTACAGTTATATAGGAACCCCTTTCGACCAGTATTCAATTTTAAAACGTTTATATGTTCCATTGTACTAAAAATCTAATAATTAATATTGGCGCCATATACACTTTTTTTGTATTAATCATATATATTTATCATATAAATATATTAAATCAATATTTATTCATAAAACGCTACCTTTCTACACTTAAATCGGACAAACGCGTGTTGCGTTATACCGCCGCTTTTTAAGCCATCCAAATGATTGTTTTATATTTGTAAAAGCGAACACTGCCCCTATTCTAATCTTATCTGACGTAATGTAGTATTTCAATTAATTTCCTGAGCAACTCATGTAACGTCAACTAACTTACAATTAGTAGGTTAGGTAAGATTCTTTTTCATTAAATATAGACCTACGCCATATCGTTGTACCTATTTTAAACGATAATTGCACAAGTACAAAGATATGTTAGTATAAATTATAACTGTGTATGTATTTGAATGAATTATGAACGTAATATTATTATGCAGCTAATATATAGCTAATAACTTAACTAGTATGAGAAACGGGAATGTAGCGCCGTGATTAGAGAGAGCAACTGATTACAGAGCTGCTAAATAACAATTTCTGCCGACCAAAGTCGACCACATTCGTTTTTTCATGTTTCATATGTAATATTTCCCTTTTAAATATTAAGTTAAAGAGTTTATTTGTTTTAACTTATTGAATTTGTTGAACAAGGGTTTATAATTTTTAAAATTATTATCTTATTTGATAACTACTTTCAGGAGGAGTTTTGTAGGTTGTATTTTACCATAACTTGAACTTATCCTATCCGACTTTAGGGACAGGCAAAACGGGGCGCTGCTTGTTTATAAGTATTAGGTACTAGTGATTAAAAAGGTGCCTTAGTTCCTATATAAAACACACTGTGGTAATAATAATTATATAAAAATACATTAAATCTCGTTTTTTTAATTTATTCGCTGCCCGTATGTAAACAGTAGACAGAGCTTTTTAACGAGATGTTAGGGATTACTTGTTTTTAAAATAGGTAAGTATTTATTTTTTATTCGTTTTATATTTTTTATTCTTCTTTTCATTACAATTGATTGTACATCGCAAATAGATACTTATAATTATAGTAATTAAAATAAACTGTTTCTTTTACAAAAGCTTTAATACCAACCGGTAAATAACTACACTGTTGAAGCGATCCAAAGGATGCTTTATAAATAATAGCAACAAAAACTTAATACATCGTAATATATTGAAATGTTAATAGAACAAAAAACACGTATCTAATGCCGACGCGGCGCGATAGATCCAGTGATGAAATAATTGACACTCACCGCGCTAACAAGAAAAAACCAAAAGAACCACTCAAACTTAATAACAGACAAATTTAATATTAACACGTCACTTGTCTTGGTATATCGCGAAACTCTTTTAGTAGTAGGCATGAATTTTGAACGGGAATTTTGTTTGCTTCAAGTACATTTTATGCGCATACATGTACATAACATAATATGTAACCTAGGCTACGGACGACTTATGTACTTAATATTTAAATCGATTTAGTGGATTTGAGCAAAAGTGCAACAGACAGACAGAGTGACATTCCGATTTATAATATATAAATATTAGGCACACTTTAATTAGGTAGATGTATCGACAATTTGCACAAATTTATCGTTTAAAGAAACTTAATGTAGGTAGGTCATAAATGATAATGAAAGTAATGAATTCTTTCACTTTCTTCATTATTATGAACCATCATAATAATGAAAAAAATAATACTAATAAATTGTTTTTATTTTGTTTTATAATATGAAGAGGGGAGACGAGGGAGATGGTAAGAGTAACGCCAGCCCATAGCCAATGCAGTGCTGCCCGGAACTTTGCTATAAAGCCCCACTCAGGGCAGGGATGCACTACACCGACGCTCCACTTTGAGTCATCAGATGCTAAGACTCATTAGCCCAGTAATTACGCTGGCTACAGTACCCTTCAGACCGGAGCACAGTGACATTTTCACATCACTGTTCAGGCGGTAGAATGTCTAGCACCCACCTAGTCGGTCTCCTGCGAAAGAGACCTACCCCCGGTAATTTTATTATAAACTATTCGAGAGGAAGGTTTATACTTTATAGGTACGTATAATACTTGCTTAATATAATTATGCGTGCGACGCCGGTGCAGGTCGCTAGTTGTATGTATATATAATTGGTGTATTATCATTTACCAACTTAACAGATGGGCAAAAGCTCATACTATCCTGCACCCTCGAGCAAAGACATTTCCTAAAAGAATCACTGTTACAAATAAAGATTAAGTTAATTTCCTTTCACCGTAAAAACGTGTAAAATTTTATATATTTGGGTCATTATCGAAAGTATAGAATTAAATAGTAATTTTGTGTGAAAACGTGACAATTAGGCGTCTGGGACTTTGTATTAGCCTGTTGAATGACAGAGCGACGCCGACATTTCCAAAAACATTTGTCGGAAAGTGTCAAATCATGAAATCCATTTACGACATTTCACGCAATGTTGGCCACCTTTGGTTCTTTTTCTTACCAGTAAGTTTTACCTTAATAAGAAAAAAAAAGAGACAGATCTTCAGAGAAACCACCGATACATAATATTAGCCTTAAGGAAACTGCTATTTTTGTAGTATAGAAAAAATTCCTGGTTGTGCTGTGCTTTTCCAGCGTCTACCTAACTACATAGATTTCAGTTAACTTATCTTTAAAAATTCACGCATATAACACACTTTTATTACTAAAGGCTCTATTAGTATAACAACAAACAATAATTTTAATAAGCATAAATATTAAACTATACGTCACATAGTCTTCTAACAAATTGATATTATTTCAATTGTTCGATAATATTTTATGTAAAAGCGCCAAAGGTTTCCAACCTCCGATGCTTCTTGCGGCTACTTTAATGTTTTTGGTTGTTTATGGCGCTCCACACGCACCACGATATTTATCTCACACTATTTGAAAACAAGAAAAATACTTACTAAAACAACAATATATTTTATTCTATATTACAATTCAGAATCGAATACAAAATTAGTGAAATATCTGTAGTTAATAAGTTTTAATAAAAAAGCTATACAGTCGAATGGAAAGGCATAACTCCCGATCGTGGGCACCAAATTACGTAATTTTATTTTTAAGGTATTTTATTATTAAGACTAGCTCTGTAGAGTGTAGGTAAAGAAAAACAGTCAGGTAGGATTTAGGAAAGACGCAGATGGGCCCGCGAGACACATTTAGTATATAAATAATAAATAAACCTAAAGCATTAGGTTTCTATTTTCTAACTGACTTAGCCGCAATGCACTAATGTACTAACATAATTTGCAATTAACGTCCGTTACTATGTTATTAAGTTTTTTCGCTTTCTTGAATATTTATAAAGCAATTTCACTAAAAGCAAAACGATCAAACTGTACAAGGGGACTTGGTCGATGTACACAGCTGTTTTGTTTATATTTAAATTTAAAATATTATTACTATTAATGATAAACATTTAGATTTTATATTCAAAAAGCTGTTTCGCAGCTTCACCCGCGTGAAATCAACATATCTATGTTGTTTTACTGGATGGACACAAATAAAAAAAAGTAAGTAGGTACCTAAATTTAAATCAGTACAACATTTCGTGAGATATATTACGTATAATACAGATAAACAAAAATATCTGTATTAATATCTACCTTGTAAGTTATAGAACATTTAGACTGACTTAAAAACACCTAAAGACACCTACTATATATATATATATATAGATAATTCAGTTTTAGTTTAGATAATTCAGTTTTAAACATACTTATTACATGATCAATTAACACGTACATATGTAGCTAATCTTAATCAAAATAGTTTGGAATTTTATTGATTTATTAGATAATTCGTAAATGTTATGATTCAGCTTTTAACATGACTTATTTTTTTATAATTACCTAAGTATAATCGTAATATTACAATATCACTTCTCCGTTTCTATCTAGCCACTACATACAGTTACGACATAGTTGGTATGTTCGTTCCGATTGGTCGGCTGCGCAATTCCTAACACCTTACATAATGAGGTAAGTGTGAGAAGGCAGGCCGCAGTGTAGCTTTAAGTGGCATGTAAAGGAAG